>JADZMA010000631.1:0-31773 GCA_020796225.1 Arion vulgaris | reverse complement strand
GATGTTACAGTTTGGTTATTGTCGTATATTGGGCCTTCGACCTTTAGGGTTTACGTAGATATACTGACCTGGAAATGAGGATTTTCGTTCTTCTTCGAATGCTTCATATCGACCACGTGTTAGACCACTCTTTGAGATTTGTATGTGATCCAAGCCTAAGAGCGATTGAACGTTGTACCAGTTATGCGCCTACAAGTAGGCCAGCATATCCGATTTCTTCGCCGGTTTTTATTTAATAGAGTAGCTTCCCTAGACTCCTAACTCAGTCATGCCATGCATGTAAGTGTTACTAATCGTTGCTTCCCTAGACTCCTAACTCAGTCATACCATGCTTGTAATTGTTACTAATCTTTGCTTCCCTAGACTCCTACCTCAGTCATGCCATGCTTGTAATTGTTACTAATCTTTGCTTCCCTAGACTCCTACCTCAGTCATGCCATGCATGTAAGTGTTACTAATCTTTGCTTCCCTAGACTCCTAACTCAGTCATGCCATGCATGTAAGTTTTACTAATCTTTGCTTCCCTTGCAACGCACGGGCGCGGATGTTCGTGATAATGATAGAGCAAGCAGATTTTCATTAACAGTGCTTATCGTTAAGAAGTTGATGATAAAGATTGCGTCCTGACATTGTGCAGTGTTCATTCGTTAAGAAGTTGATGATAAAGATTGCGTCCTGACATTGTGCAATGTTCATTTGTTAAGAAGTTGATGATAAAGATTGCGTCCTGACATTGTGCAATGTTCATTCGTTAAAATTTTAAAAATATTTTTGTCGTACTGGTATACGTTACATAGAACCTGCAAGCAATTTAGTCATGACACTCTATCCTGGGCAACATGTTCAATCTTTTCTATGGAAGTGAACCGTTCCCGAATATTTCTCTCACGTCTCAGTGAAGTTCATTTCAGGCTTTTCCTAGAGCGTACTTTCTTTCTGGAATCATATACCGCCTTCCTCCATTTAGTGCCTATTTTGGGATTTATCATGTGATCTAAATTACTTCATTTTTGACGACGAGTCTCTAAATCGTTTAAAAGCGAATGATTGACTTCATTGCACACGGTCTCCCCATATGGCTCCGTCCCTGTTTTGACAGAAAGGCCGAGAGTGTTGCACAAAGCATGAATTCCGTAGCTCCAACACCAATCATAGGTAACTCATGAAAAAATTGGTCCGGATTCGAACCCACTGCAATGGGTGTTAAGATGTACATACTAGTTCTCTATCCTCAGATCTAGTCAGAATCATTCTGACTTCTTTTCAATCAGAGAGGAATGCATGCATACTGCTTAATGCGACAAAGATATGTACTCCCAAAACTCTACATATCTTGTTCTCATATTTATTTTCTTCAAATGTACACTAATTTTCTCTGTAATAAGAAAATTGAATAAAAATTCACATTATTTAAATTGTAATTTTTGAATATTTTAATTTTTACTATCACTACGTTTTTGTCTTAGATTACTTTTGCTTCAATATTTGCAGACAAATAGTCTGATATGTTAAGAACATATTCCCAGAAATAAAATGTTTATATTAATCTTGAAATTTTTCATGCACTTAAAAAAAATCTGAATTGCTTTTTTCTGAGAACATTAAAAATGAGCTATAGGCCCTTTTTCCACTAAGCGCTTCATTTTGACAAACAGTTAACCCAACTTTATAATACCACATCTACTTAGTTAGACTATAGCATGGTGTCAGATATGATGTGTTATATAAGAAGCCAACAGAGCTGACTCATAGCAAGTTTACTAACTAAACATAATTTATATCTAAACTCACTCAGCCCACGAACATATCCTAACGTTAGTGGCCTGTATTGTCACAAGCCTGTTTTCACTTGTTTGCTAGCGATCGTTAAAGGCCGTAAAAATAATTACGAATGTTCGCGACTTCTTATCGATCTGGATGTCCTTCATCATGTCTGTACTTATTTAGTATAGAATAAATTAGACCATACTAGATGTGTGTGGGATTATACACAAACACATAAAAACACTACTCATACACACATACACATAACACGTCTAGAATAACAATCGCTATCATTATCACTACACAGCAGCATATTTGAGCATACACGCTTACAATGACATCTAGTTAAAGTGTCATAACACAACAGCACGCCCGCTTGGAGTGTATCCAACAGTAGTATCATAAATAACGTCACACACGCTAGACGTCTATACAACAGTAATAAAATTACATCACACACGCTAGACGTGCTTACAATAGTAATAAAATTACATCACACACTCTAGACGTGCTTACAACAGTAATAAAACTACATCACACACACTAGACGTCTATACAACAGTAATAAAATTACATCACACACTCTAGACGTGCTTACAACAGTAATAAAACTACATCACACACGCTAGACGTGCTTACAACAGTAATAAAACTACATCACACACGCTAGACGTCTATACAACAGTAATAAAACTACATCACACACGCTAGACGTGCTTATAACAGTAATAAAATTGTCACACACATAGACGTACTTACAGTGTGTAAGCTACATCACACACTAGACGTCTATACAACAGTAGTAAAACTACATCAAACACACTGAACGTCTATACAATGGTAATACAAACTACATCACACGTTAGACGTGCATACAATAAATAATACAACTTCATCACACACGCTGAACGTCTATACAATAATAAAACCACCATCACACACGCTAGACGTCTATACAACAGTAATAAAAACTATATCACACGTTAGACGTGCATACAATAAAGTAATACAACTTCATCACACACGCTAGACGTCTATACAATAATAATAAACCTTTACATCACACGCTGAACGTATATACAATAGTAATAAAAACTACATCACCACACGCTAGACTTGCATACAAAAAAAGTTAATTACACTTATCCTTTACAGGACTTTGCGAATCAACTAGCTTTTAACGCTGTTTAGCGTTTTCTAGAGCATTATACGTTCAGTAGTTTCTGCGATTGCTTTCTGAACGGAATTAGTTCCATCGTTCTTTTGTAAAAATCCGCGAAACAATTTGCGGCAAACTGTCGCAGCGTGATTCGAACTCAGAACGTCGGGGTTAATAGACCGAGTCACTATCCCTAATCTACATACGCCACCGACGTGCATACAGTAGTATCATAGTTTAGTTTAGTTTTGGTCGGATTATCATCACACTATTACTAAATCAGCATCTGTGTGTTTGCGTCTGTGTGCTTCATTCTGTTCTCAAAACTAACATTTTTTATCAGAAATTTACTTGAGACCATTGAAATAATGTGATGTTGCAGCATCCATTATAATTCCCCCCCTTCCCCTTTCATATATCTTCCCTTACAAAGTAATTTATTTTCCACTTATCTGACTGCAACTCCCAGTGTCAGCCGTCTCATTAATACAGACTTTTCAAATGTTGATGATAGATTGTCGTAAGCACAATGTCCCAGCGATAATGGTTGTCTCAGCGTCAGTAACGTACCATATCAGGAATCTGGACGAGTTCAAGTCACTGCGACATAGATGTAATCTGATCTATATTGACCCAGGGGTGATTCTCCCATAATGTATAGTTCCTCAAACTCTCTAAAAATAGGATAGATTGTGACTATTCTTTAAACTATTTAATTTATTCTGTTTCGAGATAAAGATGATGTAGCCATTTATTCACTTCATTAAACATATTCAACTGTTTCGTCTGTTATAATAAATATTAAATCATTAAAAAAGAATAAAAACAGTTCAATATGAATATTCATAGATACTTCGACCTCCATACAGTTTTAAAGCGTCTTCCGAGATTTATGGTGACATGCGTACCAGGAAATGGGTGGAGAAAGGAGGAGGGGGCTAACATATAATGATTTTACTTATCAGAAGTGGACATATGAGGTTATAGATCAATCCACAGTCAACATTCTACACGTGAGGAAAGAAATTTGCCTCCCTATCCTGCTCTTTTGGTCTCAGAGCTATAAAGTAGCAGGCACTACATACTGTTAAAAACTCTCTCTCTCTCTCTCTCTCTCTCTCTCTCCATGCCTTTTAACCTCGATTGGAGCATAGGCCCGCAACCAACTCAGTATAAATCTTCCTATCTTTAGCTATTTCTTTAGCTCCCTCCAGCTATTCTGTAAATTGTTAATCTCTGCCTCCAAATCTCTTCTCTATAAAAGACTACAGGAATTGCTTTGATTGTGCTAAATATTATTTTTTGAAAATCTATTCATGATTCCGTGAGCATAAATTATAGTTAATGGTTCTGACACATGAACAGATTATCAACAGACTCGAAAAGAGCAACAGAAAGCTACTCCGATACAGTGGATACAAAACAAATTGCCGTCCATGATGTCGTACCAGACTACTAAAAGTAATTGCCATCGTGATGGATGATCTTCCAAAATGAGGAAACAGTAAATGGTACTATATAAAATAGTTTTAATCGCAGTGAGCATCGACAAATATATAGCCTTTTTCGTCTTCACAGACGGTCAATTGGCAAGTGTTTTACTGTGACAACTACACAGGTTTCCTTTTCTTTCTTGTCATGCAAGCTCATACATAAGTCACTTCTCAAGACTTTGCGCCCTTTCATTATTTTCTTTCCCCCACAACTCTGTCATCAGCTAGTCCTCCATGTGCTGGAACCTATAGAAAAGTTTTTTAATTGAGGCTTTGCAGACATCTTTATATCTGAGCAGTGGTCTGCCCTGGTGCCTTTTCCCTCCGAAGTTCACAGAACAACATTTATTTTGGTATGCGATAAGTTTCATTTTTTCTCACATACTAGCATCTTAATCATTCACTGCTGAGCACATGCCCATGATGGAAGGCAGGTTTGCACGTTGCCAGTACTTCAGAGTTGGATTTATCTTGTCGTACCACCTGATGTTCATAATCTTGCGGAGACATCAGGACAAATATTGAAATATTGCTTACTAATTATGTCACAAATTGCGTTCTTACTTAGAGTCTTCTTTCCAATGCAGAAACTGTCATGTGAACACTTTTATGTTGAACGATCTTATACACATATTTTTGATATACCTTTCTTATTTGTATTTACAAGCTGCTGCTTTTCTGTACGATGACCATCTGTTAAATATTTGTATTTACAAGATTTGCTGCTTTTTCTGTACGATGACCATCTGTTAAATGTTGTATTTACAAGATTTGCTGCTTTTTCTGTACGATAACCATCTGTTAAATATTTGTATTTACAAGATTTGCTATACTTTATCTTCACGATAACCATCTGTTAAATATTTGTATTATTTACAAGATTTGCTGCTTTTTCTGTACATTATTATCTGTTAAATATTTGAATTTACAAGATTTTTGCTTTTCCTGTATTACGATGACCATCTGTTAAATATTTTATAAGTTCGAAATAGGTAGAAATAATTCACATATAGTTTATACTCTGTTTCAAATCGTTTATGTAATCATAGATAGAAAGAATCCAAAACTAATGCTGGAAAATTTCTCAAATTCTGAACTTTTTCAAGTTATATTGGAAGTATTTAGATCTTTTGAAAATTGAGGCTGCATTTCTACTGCCCATACTTTTCCTTACGTTTCTCATTAATTTCTACCTTATGACCAATCCCACTGTATCATGTTCTTTTTCCCAGTCCTTATTCCTTAGGTATTTTGTTTGTTTTCTTGTAATTTGTTCTTCAATAGTAACATGTTCACATGCAACAATCACTCCTTTCTTAAACAATTGGTAACTTGTGAATCCATTTCATACTAATTTAGTAGTTTGTAGATATATTGATACTCATTTGGTTTGCTTGTGAATCTATTTGATATTCAGTTGGTAGCTTGTGAATCTATTTGATACTCATTTGGTAGCTTGTGAATCTATTTGGCTCCTAATTTGAGCGCTTATGGTTTCCCTTGACACTAATTTCGGAGCTTATGAATTAATTTGACACTGATATACTGTGTCTTTACAACCATCATCTCCACCACTACCGATATGACGTAGTACCAGCTACTATTTGTTTCAGATCTGAATAGTTTAGCTATGGATTGAAGAAACTCACAGTGTTTCGACTCTCAGTTTTAAGTCTTCTCTTCTGTGTGCGTGACTTGTGTTCGTAATTTCAATGAGACATAACCATAATCAGAAAAAACTGTTTATCTTTAGATTTTAAACGAAAGTTGATATCATTACATCGTAAAACAACCGCAATAAGGTATGTTAAGATTATTGCCAACCGTCAAGTAGTGCAGAGAAAGCAAATTTTGTTTTAGAGTTTATTTTTTATGCTGCCAACAGTTTATCCATTTGCCAAGGACTATCATCACATAACACTCCGGACGTCCGCCGTTGCCCTGATAACCGCCTCAATAAATCCAGCAGCGTTTGGTGACCCAACACACCAGTTCAATGTTGATTCGTCAATCTCTTTGCTTATTTGATATGTTGTTATTTTCCAGCTGCGCAATATTGACACCCAATCTCTTTCTCAATCTGGTCAGCGAGAGTGGGATTCACAGCCTAAACTTCTCTGTTCGGAAAGACTCCAATGCGTTGAGAATGTTGCTTCAGACCATGGCAGCTCCCTTCCCTCTGTTGTAGCAGAGCCAATATTATATTTCTTATTTGTAAAAACATCAAAGGGAAACGATTAATATTATTAATTGACAAGCGTCATCCAAAAAATATGTCGTTAAGATTCAGGATACCGCCACTCGATAATCGCTTTTTCTTTCGCGTACGCGTTGTGGTATATTTACAATTGGGCTTACATAAAACATTGATTGGATTTTCGGATAAATGTATTAGAGCAGGGAACATGTGTCCATCGGGAAAATAAAATTAAATGATGATTAATAACCAGACAAAAATAGCAAAACAGGCGGATGAGCTCATAATATTATCTAATGGATAAAATAATTGGTTTTGTGCACAAATAAAAAGAACTTGCCTTTATAAAGTCTCTTTTGTCTTCTATTTATTTCACTTCAGTTGGCTGACATACCACTTCGGCCGTCAGCCTTTCCCAGTCAGGCCCTAGAATGGGGCTTTATCTCTCTTTACTCCCTTCCATTTTTGGGATGTGGATTTTCTCATGAAAAGATGCAATGATAACCCAAACCATCCCACACATGAGTCATTTAAAGATTATGTGAGTTGCAACACCGTTATCCCTACAACCACACATAACACTCTAACATTAAAATCTACAATCATATTATAAACTATCCTACACATAAACTGCTCCACACTGGAATTATCCACCTCGCTGCCCACCTGCATAATCTATCTCCACACCAATCAACCCCACACATAAACTATCTCACACATAAACTATCCACACACATAAGCAGACATTAATAAATTATGTCATAGTAGCACAAAATCCCACACACAAAACTCCATTTATTAAAAATACACGAATATCGTATATCCTCCCACATATAACTTTCTCTACATTAACTATATCATCACATATAACTGTCTCATTAAACATTTGAAGAGATGTTATACATAATTCCCACTATTATATTTCTTGAGAAAGGTACACAACAAGCATGTATTGCAAAGCCAGATCTGAAAAATATTGATCAAGCTCATCACATACTGTAGATTGTTACATCAGCAAATTTTTAAGCTATACATATATATATATATATATATATATATATATATATATATATATATATATACGTTATACATTATATAGGACCTGCAATTACTTCTCCATACTGCTCTGTCCTTGGCAGCTCAGCTCAATCTCTTCCATGGAATGCCTCTCCTAAGCAAGTTCGTCTCAGGGTTTCCTTCTGGACGTCCTCTCTTTATTGAACTTTTTATCTCTACTTCATTTGCCTGCTTTGATATTCTTTGATTAAGCTATTTATAAAATTATGTAATATATCTCCATCTTCTCTTTCTTATGCTTAGTTGTTTACTAGTGGTTGACAAGACATTTCTCTGATTTCCAACTCTCGCTGGTATATGTTAGGATTGATACAACATTTAAATCGAAAATTCGTAATTTTGTTTAATATTATATAATTTGCGATTTCATGCTTTATTTTAGACAATTATAAGCTCATGTTGCTTTGACAATTTCTTGTTCTGTATGTAGTTTGTAGAAAATAAATATCGCCACTCTTAACATTCTAGTTTCGTTGTCCAAAACTGAAATATAAACGCTAATATTAACTTGTTTATGCGAACTCGTCTGTGGCTTAGGGGATAATCTGTAACCCGACGTTCTGAGTTCGAATCACGCTGCCAGACAGTTGGTGACATTGCTTTGTGTGGATTTTACAAAGGACGATGACACCACACGTTCAGAAATGTGTAAAAACTACTGAACATAATAATACCTAGCAAAATCACAGAAGAAGGCGTAAAAAGCTGGGATTGATTCGCAAAGTCCTGTAAATGATATGCAATTAACATTTAACTGTACCAACTATATTACATTATTGGTATGTACGAGGACTGTAAACCTAATGTTGGTCGGACAAAAATACAATTAGGTTTTCTTACTTGGTGATCTGAAACCTAATTTCATTCAGCAATCTACTTTGTACAATTACATAGTTTATGCTCATGATCTCACAAATGTTGGACAAATTTCGGTAGCGCCTTTTCGGTAATAAATTTCTTGGCAGCCTCCTCTCTGTAGACAGTATATCTTGGCAGCCTTCTCTCTGTGAACAGAGTATATCTTGACAGCCTTCTCTTTGGATAGAAACATGCAGCTTGACAGTCTCCTCTTCATGAATAAATTATAAGCTTTGACAGTCTCTCTTCATGAATAGAAGTATAGCTTTGACAGTCCTAAGTCTTAAAGTTTATTGGCGACTAAAAATGTTGCCTTGCAGCATTTTCACTTTGACAAAACCAAGATAACAATTAGCCGTCTCTGGAAGTACGGAATCTGACGAAGAACATAAATGGTGTGGTTTTGCCAAGACGATTTGAATCAGCTAGAAGAATAGCCGGGTGTGTTGTCGTGATGAACTGCCAAGACCCTTTACCCACAAGGTCTGTCGATTTGCGTCGCTGTGGCTACAGCATCCCGGAGACGATAGATGACATGTTTCAAAACAAGTCTACCGTCTTTCTCCTCACCTAGTCTGTAACTTTGTGGATGGTGACGACGATTCTGCATGACCAAAGTCCGCACTTTGTTAATGTCCTTGTCGTTTAGTTTCTGACCTGAGTGAAATCCTGTTCACCACTGATATGCAGTCATCTTTGACGCATTGGAAAGACTTCCTACTTAGTGCAGTGGTCCTGAAGTCATCCTTTTGAATCTTCCGAATAATCTCCATTTGGAAATTTTCTAGCTTTTGAAACCTGATACCGGTACAGCCTATCACGTCATTGTCAGTGGACGGAAATATTTGGCCGAGTGTTGCCAACAGGATAACCGGATAGAACTTGCACAGAGCAATTGCAACTAACCTTTGATACGGAGACATGTGACCGATTGATTGATTGGTTGGTTGATTGATTCGTAGTCAGAATGACCAGGAGAAGCATTCAATGGTAGGCACCCAGACTCTGGTATAACATCATAAGTAGCCGTTGTTCAGGTTCCCAACAACCATGCTTTTAATGATGACAGATACTTCCGTCTTTGACTATAACATGGTATATGTGTTGTTTGATTGCCTGAACTTCGGTCAGATCTCACGATCAGGTATTTATGAAGCCGGTCTTTTAGTTTGTTCATCCACAAGTTCAACAGCTGGGTACAAATGTGTCGATGATTCCATTGTTCAGTGAGAATCACGTCACAGTATCTTAAGATAAAGAGTGACAGTTTGCACAGGAGGAGTTACACAACGATTATATACGATTCAGACATTTCTGTAGCTCTTCAACATTACATGCTCTGTCTTATCATAGAGTATGTGCACAAGACGTTATCTTCATCTGACAGTGCTCTGCCATTGCCCTCCAGCTGACTTGTTATTGTGTAATTGTGTACATGTTGAAGATGACTAGTGAGAAAAGAAATCACCATTAAATCCAAGCTTGACTGTTTATCAGTTCCGATGACCATCCACTACATCTCAGCATCACTTTCCTCAATCAATCAATCATTCAATCAATCCCTTTCCTTTTCAACAGTGTGTATGATATCCATCTAGTGAGCAGGAGGTGATAGTTAAGCTCCAACAATTGATTCTTAGGTAGCTGGAAGGTTTATTTATGGCATCTTTCAATTCTATGCAATAGTATATTTCAACACCCGTAGAAACACTTTCATACGTAATGTATAGAAAACATCTGCAGCATAGCATGTTTCTGTGCCTCGTCTGTATCATTCAAGCTAATGATGGGCATTATATTGACTGTGGCTTTATTTTCTAGTACATATGTTGCCTTCCTAAAAATACTTTCTATATAATTTTGCACATTGTATTTTACATTGCAATGTTTCTACCCAACGACTGATGAGACAAGCTTTTCCCATATTTGATTAGCGGAATGCATTAGCCGTGTAGTTGCTCTCGGGAATGTAGCCATTGCGGATACTGTTTGTGTGCTTTGCACAGGTGTTGCTTCTTATAACCTGTCAGTGTCTTCGTGTCCTAATATGCAGTACCAGGTGCAGACTTGCAGAAACTCTTAAATATACATGATCTCACCAATAGTAATTAACAGGTCATCATATTTCTGGTTCAGTACACATAGTTCAAAAGTATGTTTTATTTTAATACCTTTTGTCAGGTCTTTTGCATAGGTTTGTTCGGTGTATCTTCAGCGCAGAGCATTATTACTATTTCTTTGTCTGACCTATTGTAGATCATGTCATTACTTTGAACCTCTAATACCTTATTTCTAGAAGTATCGTTCATGGACTTGGGAAGAAACCAAAGCTTCTTAAAGTAATTTTACCACCATTTCTTCCACGATCATTTCCATTTCGTAGGTTTTTAACTTGAGCAACTTCTTTGAAATAGTTTCCATGGTTTTCATGTTCTGTTTTTTAGTTCATGTAGCAGTTCGGGTGGAGCATTCAGTACTTTCTGTACTTACCTGGTCAGTTTTGACTGCACATCATTTTAATTGCTCATGCTTATTTCAAATCATCCCATTCCATCAAATTGGGAGAGTCAGTTCTTTAATTCCACAGGTCTAATGGCGAAGTGAATTTAAGACGTTTGCCTGTCCTCTAGAAGTTATAGTTTTGAATCAGAAAAGGTAAAAATGTTGTCTGCGAGATCACCTGGATTATTGGAGCTACGTGGTTCGTGCTTTGTGCAACACTCACGGCGATAATGAGTCCCATTTCTGCCGATAGGGACTGGATCATATAAGTAAAACCCGGTACAAGGAAGAAGTTAAAACCGTGCGATGCAGGACAGCAAGGGAAGCAAAGAATAGTACCACTGCAACCTACAATGCATGTTGTGAGCAACTGATATAGGCCGTAGGATGCTACCTAGTAAATAAAAAGCGCGTAGAAATCGGATATGCTGGCCTGCTTGTAGGCATAACCGGACGCACAACGTACGTCGCTATTAAGCTCCAGATTACATGCAAATCACGCAAAGTGGTTGACCGTGGTCGATATGGAGCGTTCGGGGAAGAAGAAAAGTCCACCTTTAGAACAGCACCGCTTTCTCTCGCAACATCTCATTTTATATTTTATTTCTGCACAGTGCTGTTGCGCTCGGTCAAGGTTTGACTAAGAGTGTGTCGTCTCCTGGGTTATTTCATGGCGTCCTTTTAACTAAGACGATACAGAGTAATAGTCACTGCAAGATCTCCCAGGATGTAACAGTGACATATTAGGGTCAAGACGGCCGATACCAGATAAATCCAATCACATTACATTCTTCTCATTACTAATAAGCAATCCTTGTAATGTTGTCATCATTCGACCATTGATGTAAACATTTATTATTTACTGAGTCATAACTGACTGAAAGATTGAAGATATTTTGTGCCAGGTGACGATTGAAATAATATAAACAATAATATTAATCAAATAATATTTTTTAGTATTATTAATAAAATGTTAAAGAAAATTGTCTGATAAACAACATACTATACAGAAAAATTACATACTTTAGTTAAATCAAGCGTCACGATGGCCTGGAAGAACAATACCAGGGCAGGGTCCATAAATTTCGAGTAGAGGCAGACCAAAGAAGAAGATGGCTACAAGATATTAAAGTCATGCACGCCCGTCTGCCCAGCGTGTTCGTAACACGTTGGACTACAGGTGACTATCTCTTAATATTATTGGGTTCGAATTCAGAAGAGGAAAGCCGCAAGATTCCCCAGATTTACGATGTTCGTGGCGCTACCGAACCGAAGAGGTTGCGATATCCATGGCACCGAGCCGAAGAGCTGAAAAGCTCAAGTGCTTCTGAACAGATTTCAGATGCGCTGCAAAGAGCAACATCCCTAAAGGATGCACCTTGATAATGAATAAAATAATAACAGATAAAAACTTATGTTCACTTATAATCCTAACGTTTAATTAACACCAAATTATTTGACATTTGATATAATTAGTAGAAATGTGGCATAACTTATTCGCTGCAAGCTGAAGGAGATTCTGGTGTGTAATTGATATAGACTGCTCTTGGTACATCATCGAGTCAAGTATTGAAGTCGTTTTACTTTGATAATGTTCATGAGTAAAAACAAGACTTCACAGATTTATTGAGCTAAATCACGAATATATTTTTAGGCAACGCTACCAATCGGTGAATATTTATTCTTGTCACCAAAATAAAGTCAGGGGGTGTCGCCACATGCCACAGGGCTTTTGGGGTCTCAATGCTCACTTTAAATGACATATTTTCTTTAAAATATCGATTTCAGTATATTTTATTCTATTAGTTTTATATCTCTAGAATCAAATCAGTAAAAAAAATTGAATTTTTTTTTTTAGAAGGTGAAAATGAGATTTTAACCCACCTCATGAAATTTAACGTATTTTTAAAGAGGTAATGTCTAATACCGTTTGGTTGGTACATTGTGATCAGGATCCTATTCTATAAGACATCAGATTATATATCATTGTAAAGTGCCCAGTGTGAGAGAAAATTGTGAGTTCATCAATTCTATGGAAGCTGGGGAAACTGCCAAGCTTATTTTGCCAGGTCCAGTGAGAAAGAGACAACTTGTTTATTACCAGTTGCTATGTGATGGAGATTCCAAAGCTTTTTGCAGAGACAAATACATCTCTCAACAATAGAGATTCATATTGTCAAAGTAGATTTTATCAATCCCGCATAACTAAAAATGTTATCTCATTAGTCCGTCAATATTTGCCTATATTTAAAATGAAAAGTAGTTCTCCCATGCTCCACATCAAGAGCATCTCAGAAGAAAGGAGGCACATAGCCACAGGTGAATTTAACATATAACCATACAGGACAGATGTTCTGTCAATCATATAAGCGATTTATGTGGACATTCTTTTGGTAAGTTAAGATCTTTCAAATTCACCAAAAATATTTTAGAATTGCAGTTTCTCACAATTGTGATTCCTGGAATTTAAAAGTGTTCAGTAGGTTAATCTCAGTAACATTCAAGATATCAATATGAAATTGCATACATAGATCTATATAATACTGAGGGCAGTCAGATATAGAAATACATGTTTGAGAAATATATTTTTAAACACAATATTTTTAGTAACCATAGGTTCCTATTTTTGGGGTAAAAATTGTATATGTCTTATTCGTTTCACTTCTATCTGCTTGTTATCTGTCCCAGAACAATTTAAAGTTACTTTAACTGCGCCTAGAACTATAAACCCATGTAAGTATTTCAATTTAAGAATAATATGAACTGGTTGTTGGTTTTACCTGCTTTGCAGCATTGTTTATAGTCCCAGCATGGCCGCCATTTCGCCAGCAACCCGACAAGTAATTAAATTAAAGTTATATAATTTTTCCTTACCAGACTGTCCCTAGTACTACCTGATAAACAATATCTCATTTGACTGAGAAATAAGGAAGTTAACAACCGTTTGTCCTGTCTCACCTTAACCATGTTTCTTCAGTGGCCGTTATGATCATTTTGTTAGGGCCAGACAGATATTTTTCGGAAAAATCATGGTTTCGGTTAGGATATATTTTTTAATGTATAAAATAATAAATACACATTACACCTTATTTTTGTGAGGCCAGGCACACTGGCCCTTAATGACAGCCGCCACTGGTCTTCTGTAGTTCAGATTTCTAATTCTAACTCTTCAAAATTAGAATTTTTAGAAAACTCCCCAGACCCTCTCACACCTTACTTCTAAGTTCTGTGCATCAACAGAAGGGAATAATTGTGTCTCATTATAAATTGGTCAACATTGGGGAGGAGGGCGCGAGGAAGACACCAAATAATATTGGAAAATGCTGAATTTGTTGACGAAAATAAAGATCTCCTCGTAATGACTGCTAATTTGTTATAAAAGGGTACAAGAAAGTTTACATCTTAAAAAAAGCAAAAAACAAACAAATAAAACTGAAGTGATGGCTATATCAAGGAGCGTAATATAAAACAAATCGAGAGCGATTCCAAGTATCTAGGTTTCATAATAACATTAACATCAGATGAGGATGTGAAACAGATGTGAAATTGAAATAGACCAGTGTAAAGTAACATTATTAAAATGAAATTACAACATATGGATGTCGGCTGAGGTAAGAAAAGCCTAGTTATTTGATGTTGTACATTAATTACTGACATATGGTAGTGAATTTTTGGATTATAAGCAAGATGTCATATAACTTGACTCTTTGAAAAGAGTTAATTATTGTTTTCGTGTGTGTTTGTCTACACGTTCTGATAGAACAAAATTAAGGTGAGTCATTAGTCGTGAATCTGCACCTGCTCAAGGATGCTTTAATCATGACATAAACAAGATAACAAGCAAACAATCGCAGAAAAATCGTAGTCCATTGAATATGATTCACAAGAATATGTTAATAATCTCATATACTGCTAAAATGACTAAAACATGTGTTAAGAGAGCCACAAAACAGATTTATGACAACCATTTCAGAAGAAATATTTACTTTATGACAACCATTTCAAGAAATATTACTTTGTTTATCCATTTCAGAAAGGAAATATTTACTTTATGACAAATATTCCAAGAGGAAATATTTACTTTATGAACCATTTCAGAAGGAAATATTTACTTTATGAAAAATATTCAAGAAGGAAATATATATGATGACAAATATTCAGGACGAATATATAGACTATATGATAAACATTCCAAGAAAGAAAACATAGACTTTGTGGAAGCAGTCAATCGTGGACATGCATTGCGAGTAGGGTTCAGGAACATTGCGAGGCAGGGTTTAGAACACGTTGCGAGAGTAGGGTTTAGAACACATTGCGGAGATGCAGGGTTTAGAACACATTGCGAGTAGGGTTTAGAGAGACACATTGCAGGTGCAGGGTTTAGAACACATTGAGAGGGCAGGGTTTAGAACACATTACCCAGGAGCAGGGTTTAGAACACATTGCAGGGTGGGGTTTAGAACACATTAGAGGTGGGGTTTGGGACACATTGCGAGGGCAGGGTTCGAACACATTGAGGTAGGGTTTAGAACATTGCGAGGGCAGGTTAGAACACATTGCAGTGCAGGGTTTAGAACATTGCGAGGCGGGGTTCGGGCACATTGCAGGGGTAGGGTTTGGGAACACATTGCGAGGCAGGGTTTAGAACACATTGCGGGGAGCAGGGTTTGGGAACACATTGCGAGGGCAGGGTTCAGAACACGTGCGAGGGGGTAGGGTTTAAGACACATTGCGAGGGCGAGGTTTAGGAGCATTGCGAACCCAGGTTTAGGGCTCATTCTGAGTAGGGTTTAGAACACATTGCCGAGTGAGGTTTAGAACACATTGCGAGGCAGGGTTTAGAACACATTGCAGTAGGGGTTTAGAACATTGCGAGAGACAGGGTTAGAACATTGCGAGGGCAGGGTTCAGAACACATTGCGAGGGCAGGGTTTAGAACACATTGCGGGAGTAGGGTTTAGTTTCATTGCGGAGTAGGGTTTAGAACGTTTATTACGAGTGCAGGGTTTGAACACATTGCGGGGAGCAGGGTTTAGGAACACATTGCGGGTACAGGTTTAGAACATTGCGAGGTGGGGTTTGGAACACATTGCGAGTAGGGTTTAGAACACATTGCCCAGTGGGGTTTGAACACATTGCAGTGGGGTTTTAGAACACATTGCGAGTAGGGGTTTAGAACACATTGCAGTGCAGGGGTTTAGAGACACGATACAGTGGGTTTAGAACGCATTGCGAGAGTAAGTTGGAACACATTGCGAGTAGGGTTTAGAACACATTGCGAGGGTAGGGTTTAGAACACATTGCAGGTGCAAGGGTTTAGAACACATTGCAGTAGGGTTTAGAACACATTGCAAAGAGTAGGGGTTAGAACACATTGCGAGTAGGGTTTAGAACACATTGCGAGAGTAGGGTTTAGAACACATTGCGAGTGTAGGGTTTAGAACACATTGCGAGGTAGGGTTTAGAACACATTGCCCAGTGCGGGGTTTGGAACATTGCAGTAGGGTTTAGAACACATTGCGAGTAGGGTTTAGAACACGTGCGGTGAGGTTTAAACACATTGCAGTGCAGGGTTTAGAACTACGTGCGGAGGTACAGAAGGTTCGAACACATTGTTACAACAGGGAAAAATTCATTGAAAAGAGATAGAGACGCCAAGCGAATAAGATAACTAAACAACCGATTATCGTGACGAGGAAGAACTGGGTTAATTTGTAACGTAGGAGACATACAATTGTAGAGTCCATGATTGTCAGAATATATGGCATGATAATGATTATAAGTCCAAGGAGATCAAAACAAAAAACACAAATCTGAGAATATTTCAATCAAATGTGAAGTCAGTGCTGACCCGCTGGCTCTAAAGAGCAAGAGTGCAACAAGAGAAACCACCAGAAAACTACAGACTCATAAATGGATGTTTACGTAGAATAGAGGGACTGAGATGGTATGATAAAGACAAAGCGAAGCTTTCAGCAGATACCAGTGGAGGAGAAAGAGCTAAGGAAGAGACCTGGCGTTGGATTAGGACATACATTGAGAAGACCGACTGGAAGCATAGCAAGACAGACACAGTTTTGGAACCAGCAAGGAAAGAGGAGTAGAGGAAGGTCTAGACATACCTGGAAAGCTGGAGACTAATATTAAAAGGATAGGTCAAACATGGACAGAATTGGAAAGGATGGCGGGAGAGGAAGAGCTGGGAAGACATTTCTTGAAGACTAATTGCTCGCTGGAAGTTGAAAAGTGAAAAGAATGTAATAATGATAGTGTAATGATAAAGTCGGTGAAAAGTCATACGATTACAAATATTTGAAGAATATCAAGCACGAACTGTAGTAAACAATATAGAAACACTGCTTGGTTTGCATAAAAAGATGTTTCACCTCATAAATCATGAACGATGAAACGTCTACGCAGGATCCTGGGAGTAACAAGAAGAGACTGGTTAAGACATGAGATCATTAAAAAAGCGGAGTACAACATCAGTACTGAACTTCATCAGAAAGGAAGACAAATAAAATGGTTCGGCCACATAAGCCAGATTACCAATGAGAGTGCGCCTCCAAGAGCAGCGTTATTCCGATACATTGGATACAAGAAAATACCAGACGCAGAAGGTGCACCTCTCTCATAGATAACAGAGGCGACGGCGGCACTGTTTATGGGCCTTACCTGGCTTGCATTCTAAATCTCTTCTTATCTGACGCTGTGAGACAAAACAAGATTGGAGAAGGACAAAAAGAAATAAAATAAATCCCACAATAAAAAAATGCACAGAAGCAGTGAAAATCAATATCTGCACAAATACAAAATAGCAAGAAAAGAGGAAAATAATCAAATCATGCTGGCTGGACGTTAACAATTTGTAGAAAGAGAAGTAGAAAAGCAAAAAAACAGCGAAATTGGAATATTGAAGAATATAATCGTATTGACAGATGGATATGATTTATAAAATGCTGCAATTAATGTGATTTCGTATGTTGAAGTATAGAATCCGTTATTTTTTCTGCATTATTATGTTGCACGTATATTTATTATGTATGTAGTATTTACATTTGTATGTGTTTAACTAGCATTCACATTCGTATACATAAATGTGAGATAGTCAGTTATTTAGTGTCTTGGCCTCATAGAAGGATGTTATCCAGTTTATACCATACCATACCCTCCCAAACCCCATCCAGCGTAGAGTTTTCTCTCCCAAAATGACTCTGATGTCAACCACAGCCAACTATAAACTTATGGGCCTTCGGACTCGGGTAAGAATAATAGAATCAGACCCCAACTTCACACCACGTGACCTCGCATTCCAGTATTGGTGTATATGGGCAATTCATTTAAAATCAACACTAAATGCTAACTCCGAAGTTATATTGTACAACAAGTTAAGTTTAACAATAAGAATATCAATATTGTGAATATTTTCACCAATAAATGACAGACTCACATAATTGAGTAAAATTGCAAAAAGCATAGTGTTCTATCAAACATATATAATTTCAGGCATCGTTTCTAATCTAGGTCAACAGGATTACCCCAGTCAGTTGTCTGGCCTGGATTATCTAGAGTTGGCACATATGTACTTGATCTCATTGATTGGAGTACCCCTAGAACAATGTCTGGAAATAAATATGACCTAACTTAATAGATGCCATTGGTCACGAGCAATATGAACACAATATCCCACATTTCCTCATTTTGAAAGTGAAATGAAAACTAATCAATCTTTAATTTCTAATTTGTAAATAAAAGAGGTCACATATATGTATGCGTAAAGCTGTCCATTTATGTATGCGTAAAAGCTGGTTACATATGTATGTGCGTAAAGTGGTTACATATGTATGCGCGTAAAGCTGTCACATATATGCATAAGTAAAAAGTGGTCACATATATGTATGCGTAAAGCTGTCACATTAATGTGCGTAAAGCAGTTACATATATGTATGCGTAAAGCGGTACATATATGTATGCGCGTAAAGCTGTCACATATGCATAAATGCAAAATAGTCGCATATATGTATGCGTAAAGCAGTCCCACATATGTATGCGTAGCTGGTCAGCACCTGAATCGACAAAATGATTTTGGATCCATTTTCACCGACATTTACAGCAAGTGAGAAGTAATTGGTCCTCCTGCCACTAGCATACTGCTGTTATAGAGATGAAGTGACATACATTTCTACCTATGGTCTGCAAAGGATACATAACATTTCCATATTCTTCCAACGTTGAAGTAATCTTCATATTCAGTTACTTCATCAGTCATATTGACTTTGTTCTACACTTTAGGTAGTATTTACATATGTAATATGTTTAAATGTTCAAAATAGAAAGACCACACAGTATATATGTTAAATTGGTATTCACATTTATATATACTATGTAGTATTCACATTTGGATATGCTTTATGTATTGGTGTTCATTGTTATATGTTAATGTAAGTGTTCATATGCTATCGTTCTCTTACCTGTAACTTATATTTCTACAAACAAGGTTTCAATAAGCAAAAATATCATGTAGGAAGAGTTAAAGACAAACACTCGCTCAATGTGATCCCACTTACATACTGCAGACAGTGATCACGCATTGTTATTCACGTACAAAACAAGATCAACGCTATTCCCTACATCTGATCAGGGCAGGTTGTGCGAGACAGTTAAGGATTCAGAGTTATTTGACTGTTTCTGACCTTCTAGATTTATTTTCTTGTTCTTCGTGTTATGTCGTTTTTAGATAACCCAGATACGACATGCCGAGTGTCATTGCTGTGGATAACTTGCACCGAGGTGGAGAAAGTCACACCTGAGACGTGAGTGCAACTGGTGAGTACCAACACATTATAGAATATTTTCTGCTCAGATTTTTTCCAAATAGTTAAATTAGACAATAGACATTTCTTTATCTCTTATCCTGTTTTGCCTCACATGGGTCCAGGATAAAGAGATTTTAGAACAGCTTTATTATTGCGCTTCATAAATATTGTTTTCACCTCCTCTGTTATCTCTACCGGTCCTCCTTTTGCGTGGACAGTATTCTGATTTGTATCTACTGTTCAAGTAGCATTGCTTTTTTGAGGCGTGTTTTCTGTTGATAATATACATATGTGATAGTCTATTTTTATTGATTATTTCTTGACGAAGATTCAGTACTGATCACTATGTATTTCCCTGGTAAGCTTCATTTATAAACAGGTCTCTTCTTGATACTTCAAGAAATTCTACGAACACTTAATTTCTGTCAGGTCGTTCGTGTCATAGAAAATAGTACCCATGGTAAAGTGCATGTTTTTAACGTGACATATCCTATCCTTCCAGCTTTGTTATAATGAAAATGCAGTTGTTCTTACGTTGTGTCACCGTTGCTACATATACACATTTGTTCTTAAATTGTATTTCTCTCAAATGTTACCATTGCAATTGTTGCTGACATTAGTATAGCTGTCACCTCTGATTTTTTATATTATACTAATATTACTTCTTACAGATGTTATCCAGACGCGTTCTGCATATAATATTCCTTCGTATACTATTCTGTCACAGGTGTGTACATATCTGAATAGAATGAAAATAATGCAGGATGTTATTGAGAACAGGCTCAGTGCGTGCAGTATTATTTACGTATTTCTTCCTCATGAAACAGAGAAGCGGTTTTACAGAAGAAGAATGAGAATCCCATGGACTATAAAGGACAAATGTGGAGTGTTGAATGAAGTAGGAACACAGGAAAGCAATATTATTATCCTAAGATGTAGCCTGAAATCGGATGCACATGTCCTAAACGTGTGAAGTCTATGCGTTTGAGGCCTACTAAACTGTACGGCAATATACACGTTCTTGGCAAGATCAAACATATCACAAAATTAGCAGTTAAAATTGGTCGTAGACGAACGCAAAGAAAGAAGAAGAAGATCAATATAGAAAGGGGTAATCATCATTTTTCCGGACATGTGAGAAGTTGGGGCTTAGAACGTATTGTGACAACTGGTAAAATCGAGGAGAAGGAAGCAGAGAAGACAGAGATAAAAAAATTGATTGTAGACAGCTTGGCTCCCCATCGCACAGAGAGTGTCAACATTTGAGATGATAACAAACACCAGGAACAGATATTTAAGGAGATCCATGATCGATTACATAGCTGCACGGCACCTGTTGATAGTGATGATTTCTTCAACAATCCCGATAGTCAGCCTAATACAATAGGTTATATATATTGCATATTATTGAAATAAATATGCTGTCTATGGATTGTCTTTCCGCTGTGTGTAGTCATGGGTCAGCATTGGAATGCTCTGCTTTAACAGATGAGAGGCTTTATACTGCTGCTGATGCAGCAGGCACAGATAGGGTGGACTAAAATGCCTGTGGGTCATGCCAAGCTCTACTATATTCTAGACATTTCTCCAGATGTTTAAGCAAACAGAGACTCGTGTGTATCTATTATTCTGGTCATGTTCACGGCGACGAAGGCGAAATGATTGCATTGAGGCATCGATTGGCTGAAATTTATGATGGATGGGGGATGGGAGGGGAGAGGATCTTCGGTCTCTTGTCGATACTGATTTGGATGAGGACACTAAAATTAGAAGTTGAATCAATCCAACGATTTAGAGAGTTTGGTATTACTCTTTTACAAGTAGAGTGGATGCTTGAGGGCAGAGAGAGTCGTGTTTGTAGCGAGTCACAGGAACCATCGAGTATGCATACTCTTCGACATCTGGTAGAAATTTGAACACCTATGGGTCTGCCCGGAACCTTGACGTCAGTTTAATAACCTATGTAAGGAAAATCATCGCGCTCGCGTAATGTACCAGTACAACGGCTGTCGTTTTGTTATAAAGTTGCGCATATCGGTTTTCTCTCCTCCCCACTCTAAAGTCAATCCTCATTCTTGCATCTTTCCAACCACCGAGCGTTTAAAAAATATTATAATAAATATAAAATGTCAGCGGGCCCAGAGGCGACCCACACACGAACGATGGATCGACTATAATATCGGGCATTACATTTCTCCTTATACTACAGCGCATTAAGAACAGCTCGGTGCCTCTTTTTCATATCCGACTCCGAAAAAGGCTAAACCCAGGATAGAGAATAGACAAAACTTGGATAGAAGGCCATTGATGATATAAATGTGTAAGTTAAACAGCAAATAGATATTACTAACATTAAATCTCACTTTGTAGTACCACATCCTCTGTATGCTATACTGCAGCATCGTACCCAGATCCTGAATAAGGGGAAGACCATCATAGCTTGGCTCCTGCAGAAAAGTTTTCAGCCCACCTGTTTGTATGTGTAATTTTATCAATGTCTATGATGGCTAAATACATATCAAGATATGTAAATGTACTGATCTGTCATTATGAGCTAGATATATGTCAATGTAAACAATACAGTTCAATAATTAAATGAATGTAACATCTGCAAATCACGTGATGTTGACTGCTGGTCAGAATATTTCACTTCTCATTAGATCAGTTGTATTAAACAATCAGGTTTTTGTTTTTTATTGATAGTCATCATCAATGCACTTCGGTAAGAAAGTAACCCTGTGTGCTCCGATCTCTCTTTCTTACACAGGAAGATCTCAGCTGCAGTGCACGAACGCCTTAGCACCAGCAGGGGTCTCCGATGTAATTTGAACGTTGAAGATTTTTGTAGAAATTTTATTTTTAATCTTTTCTATTGAATTTTTGCCAGGGCAGCTGTTTTCCAGCTTCCTATTCTGATTATGTGCTGCGAGTGTTGTTGTACTGCTCAAATTGAACACGTAACAAACTTTTTATAGTCCGTTAGCAGTAGAACTAGGAACTCCCTTTCTCACCTACACTGAGACAGGCATCACTGGAAAATATATCCCGATGACGTCATGGAGTGCGAACCTGGTACCTTTTGGGATGAGGACGAGTCCCCGGGCCCCTACGCCACAGACGGTGCTAACCTCTACGCCACAGAGACGAGTACCAACCTCCCCACCACAGAGGGCAGTACCTAACCTCTACACCACAGAGACAGGGACCTAACCTCTACACCACAGGACAGGGGCCAACCTCTCACCACAGGGGAGGCACGTTACCTCTGCCACAGGACAGGCACGTTACCTCTCGCCACAGAGACAGTGCCTAACCTCCGCCACAGGACAGTACCTAACCTCTACGCCACAGAAAACCAACCTGCCTCTACACCACAGGACAGGGGCCCCAACCTCTACACCACAGGACAGTCCTAACCTCCACGCCAGGACGAGTACCTAACCTCTACGCCCCCAGGACAGTGCCTACCTCTCGCCACAGGACAGTACCCAACCTCACGCCACAGGACAGTCCTAACCTCCGCCACAGGACAGGGGCCTAACCTCTCCACCCGGACGAGTGCCTGGCCTCTGCACCACAGGACAGTCCTAACCTCACACCACAGGACAGGGACCTAACCTCTCGCCACAGGGACAGGGCCTAACCTCTACGCCACAGAGACAGTACCTACCTCTACGCCACAGGACAGACCTAACCTCTACCCACGGCATACCTAACCTCTGCCACAGGACAGTGCCTAACCTCTGCACCACAGGACGAGTACCTAACCTCTCGCCATGAGACAAGTACCTGCCTCTGCCACAGAGGACATCCTAACCTCTACGCCACAGGACAGGACCTGGGCCCCTACCCAAAAGAGACAGTCCTAACCTCTACACCACAGGACGGTACCTAACCTCTGCACACAGGACAGGCCTAACCTCTCGCCACAAGGGCAGGTATCTAACCTCTAGCCAAAAGAGACAGTATCTAACCTCTACGCTACGGACAGGGACCTGGCTCTGCGCTGCAGGACAGGGATCTAACCTCTCGCTACGAGACGGGTATCTAACCTCCCCGCCACAGGACAAGTCCTAACCCCCGCTAGGACGAGTCCTGGGCCCCGCCACAGGACAGTACCTAACCTCTACGCCACAGGACAGGCTTAACCCCTGCTACAGGACAGTTATCTACCCTCGCCACAGAGGGCAGTGCTAACCTCTACGCTACAGAGACAGTATCTAACCTCTACGCTACGAGACAGTCCTCACTCTCGGTGCAGACAGTATCCTAACCTCTACGCTACAGAGGGCGAGACCTCCTCTACGCTCGAGACGGGTATCAACCTTCTCGCTACAGGGACGATTTTCTAACCTCTACGCTACGAGACAGTACCTAGCCTCACGCTCGAGACGAATATCTAACCTCTACGCCACACAGACAGTATCTAACCTCTACGCCACGAGACGGGACCTAACCTCACGCCACAGAGACGAGTATCTAACCTCTGCGCTACAGACAGGGACCTAACTCTACGCTACAGAGCGAGTATCTAACCTTTACGCTACAGAGACAGGGATCTAAACCCCTACGCCACGAGACAGTACCTCCTCTACACCACAGGGGAAGTACCTAACCTCTACGCCACAAAAGGGCGAGTACCTAACCTCTCGCTCAGAGACGAGGGATCTAACCTCCTACGCTCGAGACGGTACCCAGACTCTACGATCAGGACGGTATCAACCTCTACCCAAAAGAGACGAGTACCTAACCTCCTGCACAGGACAGTAGCTAACCCTCGCCACAGGACAATTTTCTAACCTCTCGCTAGAGACAGTACCCAACCTCTACGCTACAGAGACGAGTATCTAACCTCTACGCTCAGGACGAGTACCTAACCTCTACGCTACAGGACAGTATCTAACCTTTACCTTTCGAGAGTATCTAACCTCTCGCCACAGAGACGAGTACCTAGCCTCTACACCACAGAGACGAGTACCTAACCTCTCGCCACGGGACGAGTACCTACCTCTCGCTCAGAGACGAGTATCTACCTCTACGCTACAGAGACGAGTACCTGGGGCTCTCGATGAAGGGCGGTATCTAACCTCTGCCAAGAGACAGTCCTAACCTCTACGCCACAGGACAGTGTAACCTCTACGCCACAGAGGACAGGGATCTAACCCTCACGCCAAGGGACGAGTGCCTAACCTCTACGCTACAGAGACGGGTAAACTAACCTCTACGCTACGAGACAGGTATCTACCTCTACGCTACAGGACGGTATCTAACCTCTACGCTTACAGAGACGGTACCTAACCTCTGCGCTACAGAGACAGTACCCTGGGCCCCTCGCTCAGAGACGGGTATCTAACCTCTACGCCACAGAGACGAGTATCTAACCTCTACGCCACAGGACAGTACCTAACCTCTACCTACAGAGACAGTATCTAACCTCTACGCTACAAAAGGGCAGTCCTAACCTCTACGCTCAGGACGAGTATCAACCTCTCGCTACAGGACGAGTTCTACCTCTACGCCACAGGACAGTCCCTGGGCCCCTACACCACAAGACAGTACCTAACCTCTGCCACAGAGACAGTGCCTAACCTCTACGCTACAGAGGACAGTATCTAACCTCTGCCTGAGACAGTCCTCCCCACGCTGCAGGACGAGTACCTAACCTCTACGCTCAGGACAGGTACCCAACCTCCCCGCCACAGGACAGTACCTAACCTCTACGCTACAGGACGAGTTCTAACCTCTGCCAAAAGGACAGTACCTAACCCCCTACGCTACGGACGAGTCCCAACCCCTACGCTCAGGGACAGTACCCCGGCCTCTACGCTCAAAAGGGTATCTAACCCTCACTGCAGGACGAGTACCTGGCCTCTCGCCACAGGGAGAGTACCTAGCATCTGCTACAGGACAGTCCTAGCCTCTACGGACAGGGGCCTAACCTCTACGCTCGAGGGCAGTATCTAACCTCTACGCTACAGGGACAGTCCTGGGCCCCTACACCACAGAGACAGTACCCCGGGCCCCTACGCCACAGGACAGTCCTAACCTCTCGCTACAGAGACAGGGATCTAACCTCTACCTCAAGGGACAGTCCCGCCTCTACGCCACAGGACAGTACCCCAGCCTCTACACCACAAGGAAGTCCCTAGCCTCTACTCAGGACAGTGCCTGGCCTCTACGCTCGAGGGCAGTATCTAACCTCTAACAGGACAGTATCTAACCTCTACGCCACGAGGGCAGTCCTAACCTCTACGCCACGGCAGGGGGCTAACCTCTACGCCACAGGACGAGGATCTAACCTCTACCTTCGAGACAGTCCTAACCTCTCGCCCAGAGACAGTATCTACCTCACCTTTCAGAGACGAGTCCTAACCTCCGCTCAGAGACGAGTATCTGACCTCTACCCTACAGGACATATCAACCTCTACGCTACAGGACGGTGCCCTAGCCTCTGCCTCAGGACGGGGTACCTGGCCTCTGCGCTGCAGGGACGAGTATCTAACTCTCGCACAGAGACGAGTTCTAACCTCTACGCCACAGGACGAGTCCTAACCTCTACGCTACGAGACGAGTATCTAACCTCTCGCTCAGGACAGTCCTGGGCCCCTACGCTCGAGACAGGTATCAACCTCTACCCCAGAGGGCAGGTACCTAACCTCTACACCCAGAGACGAGTCCCTAGCCTCTCAGAGGACAAATCCTAGCCCTTTGCCAGAGACAGTGCCTGCCTCACGCCACAGGCAGTGCCTGGCCTCTGCCACAGGACAGTGCCTGGCCTCTCGCCACCAGGACGAGTACCTGGGCCTCTGCCCACGAGACGAGTACCTGGCCTCTACGCCACAGAGACAGTACCTAGCCTCTACGCACAGAGACGAGTACCTAGCCTCTACGCCCGAGACAGTACCTAGCCTCTGCCACAGAGACAGTCCTAGCCTCTACACCACAGGACAGTGCCTGGCCTCTTTCCACAGAGACAGTACCTAGCCTCTACGCCACAGGACAGTCCACCTCCCCCGAGACGGTCTGCCTCTCCCCACAGAGACAGTCCTGGCCTCCCCCACAGGACAGTCCTGCCTCTATGCCACGGGGGCAGTCCAGCCTCCCCCACGAGACAGTCCTGCCTCTCCCCGGAAGTCCAGCCTCTACAACAGGACATACCTAGCCTCTCCACAGGACAGTACCTAACCCCCCTACGCCCAGGACAGTACCTGCCTCCCCCAACAGGACAAATTTCCTGGCCTCTCCCCACAGAAAAAATTTTATCTTTAAAAGAGATCAGCTGACCTTAAAACCCAAATTTATTCTTTTTTTCCCTCCCCTTTCCCAAAAAGGGGGCCCCAGCCCCCAACCAAGACCCAGCTCTTTTCCCCCAAACCAAGACCTTGAAAGCTCTCGTGCCCCCCAGAAGACCTTGAAAGCTCTCTTCCCCCCAAAAGACCTTAAAGCTCTCCACCCCAACCCAAGCCCTTTCGCTCTCGTCCCCCAAAAAAAGCCCTTCAACTCTTTGCCCCCAACAGACCTTGCGCTTTTTTACCCCAAAACCCAAGCTCTCTTTTAATAAGATTTTTAAGCTATCTTAAACCCCAAGATTTTCAAGCTCTCGTCCCCCCAAACCAAGCCCGGCTCTCTTCCCCAAAAAACCTTGGCTCTCTTACAACCCAAGACCCAAGCTCTCTTACTTTTTTTCTTTTTATAGCTGAGTTTTTTACCGGATGGGAGTAGCTAATTTCCCAGAACCCCCTTTTAAATTTGGCTGTGTAAAATTAGTGGTTTATTTTTTCCCCCAAACGGGGTAACCACAGGACGTCTATTTGTTTATGATCATCGCTCATTTTGGACGGAAATGTTAGGCATGTGTGAATTCTCTTTCTTTTTCCCCGTCAGATCTCATATCAGCATGTTGCCCCCTTCCCCAATTCCAAGTAATCTCCTTCACTTGGCCAGCAGTCTTTCCCGGGGCCCCACTTGGAGGGGGATGGATCTTTTGATTACAGAACAGCATTCTTAAATTCAGTTATTTGGGGCCAACATCTTCTATCTTTTACAAATGACACTAAAATAAATGTTTTAAAACAATCTAAACCGTAATCATTTTATCATCATTATCTAATGCCCAAATCTCCCTAAGTTTTCCAATCATTTTTCATTCTGGGGGGGTGTTTTATCACACAGTTTGTTCTACTAAACCTCTGTGATCTCAAAAACAGATAGGTCGTAATTTAAATTTTATTATGTTTAAAAAGTGAGAAAAGAGTTTCCTCATTTTGCTACAAAATATATTCTTCTTGTCTGATGTCAGCCAAAAAATAAAATATTTCATTGGTACATGTTCTGAACTAGCGCAGGAATATATGGAACCAATTTTTTCTTTATTTAACGTTATTCTGTGACCGTTAATGTTTGAATATCTGATTCTTTAAAAAAACTGTGGGACGAGAAAGAAAAAGGGCAAATTTTGATGTTAGATGTGATGATGTTTGCTGGGTTTTTTGTGGCGGGGTTAGGTACTCATCTTGTTCCAATTACTCTTTTCGCCCCCTCGTAAAGACATCGGTATATTTCCCCAGTGTGAGAATCTGTTCCTAGCCCAATTGGATATACAGTCAGATAGTAAATTCTACACAACCAAAAATTAAAATATATGACTAATGGAAAATATAAGTACACAACAAATTTTACCACAAAAGAAAAATTAAAATAAATACGTCAATAGCTGGGAAATGTCAATAAAATGATAATACTTTTTCCATTTTGCCCCAAACAAAAGTTGATATGGATTTTAAAGCGCTTCCTGGCAAGTCACAAAACTACACTCATACGTGCATTGTGGTGATTCATTGAGTATGATCCGGAAGATGGAGACTAGTTGGGTGTGCGACAAGGGATGAATCACTACAAGCTCAAAAATTTGCAGAATTACCTTATTTTGTTGGGGGGAAATCGGTGTCTCTGGAAGAGGGCGACAGGCTGGATCTGCCCATATCAGGGCGGGGGCACCAAATTGATGGCACTTCTAACGCCTCATCGGGGGTGTGGCTGCAAAAAGATTTTCAGCTAAACCAACCCACATCACTACTAGTTCAAGCGGGTTGAAGATTGGGTGCAAAAAAAGAACAGCATAACAGGTCTTATGGCTCTAATCAAATCAACGGGGTTTACAATCGTCCTGGACGCTGTTGGTCATTGCGGAGATCGTAGCCCTTGGACATGTCAAATGCAATGAAGATTTCAAACTGAAACTAAAGATTGTCCCATATGCTCTGCTGTTCGGCAATCACCTGTCTGCCCTGCCCCAAACCCCAGCCTGACCCTCCCACTATGCCCTATCCCTCGCTAAAAAGCAGCATCATCATCCGCATTATCTACTATAGCTTCGAAATTTCGGTTCAGCCTCAATGTTGCCCATTCCCCACTTTCCAAAAATTTTAACATTCTAACTGACCATTTAGTTCAGATCTTCCTCGTCTATTAACCTTTCGGTTTCGTGCCACGAACACTGTAAATCTGGAAAACCTGTGGCTTTTTCCCCAGCCCCGGTTTAACCCCCTCACGGGGCTTGTCATGCGTCGTCAACGCGCTATTAACAAGCTGGGCATGCGGGCCGTTTTCTCTTAAAACCCTCCTCTGTATAGACAATTGGTACCGTAAAGTAAGTTTAAGGTTTGAAATTTTTTATTTGGTAAATTTTTTTATTTTAGGTTTTAAAACGTTCCATGCTTTTCACAATATTCATTTGGGACTGGTTCTCCTTGGTTCTTCAAACTCCTTGGCAACAGTCCCTTTTTTCTCCGGAAAAACAGCACACAGAACAGAACGCGGACTGGTCCCTATTTGGGAAACCCGACCTTTTCATAGCAAAACACGACTTAACAGAGACATCAGAAGAAAAAATATAGAATCAAGACGCGACTTAACAGAGAAAAAAGAAAAAATATAGTAATCAAAACGCGACTTAACAGGACATCCAGAAGAAAGAATATACTAACCTGGTCCCAAAATTTGGGTTCTTACTTGAAGCATGTTGGAAAAACACCAAAAATAATACCTCTTTTTTTTTAAAGGGTTTCCGTTGCATCAGTCTTGATTTTCTTTCTCGGAAAGGTGATTCCCCTTTTGGACTTTCTTCAATTCAGATTTATATTCCATTATTAATGTTTATTTTCTAGGCTACCCGATTATTTTTTAATTTATATCCATTCTATTTCACCGTGTTTCCTGATGATGCAAATTTGGTCAGACTTTCTAATTTATCCCATTATTTTTAATCATCAGTTTTTTATTTGGTTTCTTAAAAATTTTTTCGTGCTATATTCATTTAAACTTCTGTCTGTGATTAGTTTCAAAATTCTTGTAAAAAAAATTTATATTCGTAAACTTGTTTTTAAATCAAAAAACTGAAAAATTTTTATCAATGTTAAAATCTTTCATCCACAAATCATGATTTTCTAGATATATGGCCTTTTTGTCTTTACAGACGGTCAATTGACTTTTTTCACTTCCCTGGTTTCGTTTTCTCTTTCTTTCAGCGCATCCAAGTCTCTTTAAAAAATTACACCGCTAATGTTGTTTTCCTATATCTGTCTCAAGTTTTCCCTTTTTGGAACCAAAAATTTTTCAAGGCCTTGAACATCTTTATTTGGCGTGTCTCTTTGGGGTCTCCCCCGAAAATTCCGAACCATTTTTTTTGGAATTTTGGGCCTTTCCCTTTTGCCAAAGCACTAGTCCTTTTTCTCCCGGCGTCCCATGATGGGAAAACAAGTTTGGACGTTTTCAGTACTTCAGTGTTGGTTATTTTTTTTAAATTATTTATGGTTTAAAAAAACCTTTTACATTTAACACCATCACCTAAACGGGGGCCGTGTCGGCTGGCGTGGCGTCATGGTTTCCACAAATTTTGTCTTTTTTATTCTATCTCAGATGTTGACGCTCTTCCATGCCATCGGAAAATTGCCCTTTGTCTTCCTCTAATTTTCTCCCTTTGTTTTCCCGTTGTCCCCTGTGTGTTCGACTCCCCCATACTGTAAAAATGAGCTGTCTCTTTCTTTATTTACAATAGGGTTTTTTCTGTGTCTTGATTTTTTTTACCCCCACAGTGGTACCAGCGTCCTTTTTTTTTCTTCTTCAAACATCCATTCTGAAAATGTTCTTTTGTAAAAAAATCTGATTTTTAAAAAACCCAAACTCATAAATACTATGAGACGTTTATGGGGTTATTTAACAAAAAAAAATTCCCCTCGGAGACTAAACAAATCAGCACCAACAATCTTTCGCCCCAGAACAGGCACTGCGGTAAAAACATGCCCGAATAAAAAGGGTCAGATTGCATAGTGGTTTCAGACTGAAACACAGACTCCAAGCCCTCCTGAAATTTTAAACATGTTTTAAAAAACTAACAAGCCTCCCGACAAAAACACAGAGCAACAGGGGGCCAACATTGCGACTTTTTCGCGAAAAATTCCCCCAAACTGGTTTGCAGTATTGGGAAAAGTCCCAAAAATGAAAATGAAATACTATATCGCGAAATGCTTGTTTTTCATGGCAAAACAGGTCAGTGGGGGAAATTAAGACCAATGCTGCCTGAAGAAATAATTGGGGTCTCTGTGCTAAGTGGTTGCCGTTGCCCATTCCGAAGATCAGGTTAAATCCCGGGCCGCCCTTCTGTTACTTGCATTTTTCCAGAGGCCTAAAGGGTTTTTACTGGGCTACGGGTTGTGCTTTTTCCTCTTTGGGAAAGGGTTTCGTCCATTTCTCTGATACTGGCCTTTGGGGTAAATGGGAATAAATCAATCCCCGGCTTTAGACACATTAGAAAGGAATTATCCTTTTTCTTATATACTTTCTCTTGGTCTTTCTCTTAAATCTTTCTCTTAGAATACTTTCGGTTTTTTAATAAAAAAAAGGGTTTAT
>JADZMA010000630.1:0-31784 GCA_020796225.1 Arion vulgaris | reverse complement strand
ATACCAAAAGAGTTTACTGTTGTTACTGGATGAATGATAATTTTTATTCTTGATGTTTTCTTATTGTTTGTGATGCAAAAAAAAAGGGGAAACAATATTAAAAGGGGCAACAGCTTTTTTTTGTTTTTACTATAACAATGATGGTTCATATGGGGTGTGATTGTGTTTCTTCTTTTCTTCTTGTCCTACATCGGAATATATCTTTACAGGCATCAAGCACAGTAATATCAAGACATACCCAGGAGGCTCCAGATGACTGGCAGAGAGTTATAAGTCCAATATGGAAGAACAAAAGAGAGTGTCAAACATACTTCTTGAGCCAATAGGAAAAATGTTTGAAAAGTATTGGAGGAAGAGCAGAGAGAGATATATTAGAGCCCCAGTTAAGCAAAGCCAGTTTGGGTTTAGGAGGGAAGAGCTGCAGACGCAAATTTACACAAAACAGATCTGAAACAAACAATTGAATACAATCAAAGAAAACAACTTATATTTATAGACAAGAAAAGGCATTTGATAAGTAAAAGGTGCAAACTATGGAAGACCCTTTGAAGAATATGGTCCAGGAATAGGCAGAGTACAGTAAGAACAACAAAGGAATGACTGACTGGTTCTCCTTTTACATCGGGTTTGTTAGACAAGGGTCTCCTTACCTCGCTACTTTTATTGATATATGGAAAAAATAACTCGAGTCAAATTCAGATAATGATGAAATAAATGAACTGCTGTTTGCAGTTGATCAGGTACATCAGTGTATCGGGATACATCAAATGAACAATCTACAACATCTATTGACACTTTGAAAAAAATTGTGTAAAACATGACATGAAAATCAACAAACTAAAACAGAAATAAAATATGGGAAGAAAAATAAAAACCCTAGAATCCATGTCAAGGGTACTAAATAAACCAAGTGAAAAAATTTCAAATACTTGGGACATATTCACAGAAGACTAGATAGAGCAAAAAGCAAATGCTGTAACCTACCAGCTAGCCCTATTGTTAAGGCACCCAAAATTTCACAGGCAGCAAGCACATATTTTTATACCATTTGTGTTCAGACCCAAAACATGGACATTGAGCAAAGCGTCCAAAAATAACTACATGTGAAATGCATTGTCATAAAGTTCCCAACAACACAAGAAAGCCCAACATCAACATCAAAATGTTTTAAACCCAGGCAGAACAAAATCAGCATAAGAAAGAAAGAAATTTGGGAAAAAACCGTCTTGAATTACATAGATAAACAAAGAATGAAGTGCCCAAAACCCACAGTATACAGAGTCTTTACAACAGAACATGGGGAAAGAAGGCAAGAGGAGCCCACGGAAAAAGATGGTTAGATGGCGTATCAGAATCCTGTGAAAGAGCAAAGATAACAATCACAAAAGCCAAGAACAGCGCAAGACAAAAACAGAAAACCAGACACGGGGCAAGACCCGGTTAGCAGTGGACGACAAAAAAAGAACCACAGTAAATGAGTCGTTTATTTTCTAGCACCACTTATATTGCTTTCTGCACGGTGCCAAATTTGCCCCAAAATTGCCAACCGTGTGGGTTTTAACCAGGTACGCTTGGGGTTTTGGGTACAGACGCTCACAGAGCAGAGGAGCAAGCATCTAAAAATAATAGATAGGCTTGTCCCTGTCTTAGTAGCCAATCAGGAACGAAGTAAAAGACTTTCTTCCAATCTGTGATTTCCGGTGCCTCGTATAAAGTAGGACAAAACAAGTCTTTGCACTAAAAGTCCTTCTCAGGGCTAATACATATACACACAAGAAACACAATAATCAACAGACAGTCATTTAGGACGAGTGCCAGGGCCCCGGGGCAATTATAGTTAATTAGATTTTGATAGATAAAGAATAGGGTAGGATAGGATAAGTTAGGGTAAGATAGATCTAGTGAATGAAACTCCTTCTTTCTTGTCTTTCTTCATTTCCCCTTCCTTTTCTAGCCTGCAACATCATATGAGTTAATATTCATGAAATGTCTGTCTTGTCTTTGTTGTTTGTTATGTTCAGTAGTTTGAGCCCGCAGCCAATCAGAAGATAGCAAGAGCATTTCTTCCAATCGGCGTGCGCCATCGTCTCGATTTAAGCGCATTTTTTCCATGTGCGCTTTTATACAACCAATTTCTACAAAGAAAGATCTCGTAACTAAGCAGACTGCTCGCAAATCTACCGGAGGGAAGGCCCACGCAAACAGCTGGCACCAAAGCCGCTAGAAAATCCCGGGACCAGCCACCGGTGGTTGTCAAAATTCATCGTTACAGGCCCGGCACCGTCGTTCCGAGAGATCCGTCGTTACCAGAAGAGCACTGAGCCACTTCATCCGCAAGCTGCCATTCCAGCGTTTGGTCCGAGAAATCGCTCAAGACTTCAAGACCGATCTGCGATTCCAGAGTTCAGCTGTTATGGCCCTGCAGGAGGCTGGCGAAGGCTTACCTCGTTGGTCTGTTTGAGGACACCAACTCGTGCGCCATCCACGCCAAGCGTGTGACATATGCCAAAGACATCCAGCTGGCCAGACGTATCTCGCGGAGAGCGCCTAAACACATATTACAAAGATCAAAGGTCCTTTTAGGACCACCAGCATTTCTCAATTAACTCATGCGTCGTTCACAAGAGTTCAATATCACACACCTCTCCTCTTACAACAGCACCACACAACACACCTCACTTGAATGGTTTTTATTTGACCCTACTAGTCCAAGTCTTGCTCTATCTAAAATCTTAACAGTAAATGTGTATGTGCTCCTCCTGAGGTACTTACTTTATTACAATATCCCCATCCTACCTCTACCTCTGTGGCTGTACATCTTGATTCTCCTGACCTGTTGTCCGTTATCAGTGATTTGAGATTGTGGGACATAGATACACATAACTACTTAACGAAATGTAACTAACAAAGACATAATTTCCCTTCTTTGCTACCTCCACGCTGGTTAACGAACATAAAGTTATGCTTTATCAGTAAACATGTGACATAATATCCAAATGAATTAATGAGATGGTTAGAACTTTAGATCCCGACCTATCGACCTATCTTATTTTAAGAAATTTTAAATTGTAAGAAGACCCACCTAAACCACACCCATTAAGTGTTGATGGTGGTGGATTTGACGACTGACACGACCAACAGTGTAGTGAGCGAAGATTTGGTCCAAACTGGGATTAAACTACTACCTATATCTATATTAGTGTGGGAAGGAACGATAGTGATGTGAACTAGCTATTCTTGTTACTGTTGAAACATTTTCCCACAACAACAACAACAACAATAAAGAGCAGATGTAATTCACACATTGGGGACTGTTAGTTCAAGTTAACGCACCAGAAGTCATGTCTATTGAATAGAGAAAACCATTTCAGCCAATCGGATAAGGACTTTTATCCGCCATGTTGCGTGACATCCGTGACTTTCTCGATGTGTTGTTGCTATATATAGGGTTGCAAAAAGTTTGCGAAAATATCGTTAAAGCATAAACATGTCTGGACGTGGTAAAGGAGGTAAAGGACTTGGAAAGGGAGGAGCTAAGCGTCATCGCAAAGTTTTGCGTGATAACATCCAGGGTATCACCAAACCCGCTATTCGTCGTCTTGCACGCAGAGGTGGTGTCAAGAGAATCTCTGGTCTCATCTACGAAGAACCGAGGTGTTCTGCAGGTTTTCCTAGAAACGTCATTCGTGACGCAGTCACCCACCGAGCACGCCAAGAGGAAGACGGTCCAGCTATGGATGTCGTGTACGCCTCAAGCGCAGGACGTCACTCTACGGTTTCGGAGGTTAAACAACAACCTTGATTTACATCACCAGGCCTTTTCAGGCCACCCCAAATTATCCCAATTAGCATTCCTAAACGGTTCACAATGAGTTTGTGTTAAAAACCCAAATCCCAATAGATACGCGCCTTTCGCTCTTGCTTTTTAAAGAATAGTTGTGTGATTGTGCCTGCAGATGGTTTGTCTACTGAGTAAATGAAGCACCATACAACTAAAATAGAATAGCGCATAGTACATAGTATTTAATATATGTCCTTTAAGAGAACACTACTTTGTCTACGGCCATCCCATTGAAAATACCGGTTTCCCGGGATCCCCGGGAAGTCAAAAACGTCAGGTGTTAGTACTTAGATGGTGACCGCTGGAACACTACGTGTGTAGACATTTTTTTCCCCCTTCTTTGAATATTTTTTTTATCTGGTTTTTTAATGGAGAATCAGTGGTCTACTATAAAGGCCACACGGCAAATAGTGTATCAGTTCTAAAAAGGTCAATCTTTTCCAGGATTTTATTCAAAACGTTATTTAAAAACAATTCATTTGATCTTCTTTTTTTATGCACTGTCTTATTGCTTACCGATATTGTTGTTGCTGCTGTTAAGAATAGTTGTGGTGATTGTATGACTGCAATATGGGTAAATGCAGCACTAAAATAAACTTAACTACATGTCCTATACGTGAACACTGTTTTGCTACGGCCATACCACGTTGAAAATACCGGTTCTGTCCGATCACCGAAGTCAAGCAACGTCGGGCGTGGTATACTTAGATGGGTGACCGTTTGGGGAACCCCAAATGGTTGTAGACATTTTTTTCCCTTCTTCAAATATTCACTTCGTTATGCAAAGGTTTCTTCTTTAGTATCGCAAACTGCTTTAGTTTTTTTTGAATTTTTTAGTGACATATCAAGAGCCGCCTTGCAATTGGCGACTAATCTGCGATACGTTTGGGTGGAAGAGGAACGAACAACTTATTTTGAGTCTTTTTAAAAATCAATAAGCCACTTTGAAGGCACCTACCTTCCACTGTTTTTTGACTTCTAGTGGGGTTTTTTTGGGTGTGTTCGGAACTGTTCCTTAAGGGCGTAACTCGTCTTTATGTATGTAACATCTAAATAACATTGAATGTGGCATGTGTCTTGTTATAAACCCTTTTGCGCAAGACGAAATTTTTGTTAAAAAGAAATTGCAGAGGCCCTGAAAAGGGCCGGTAGTGTGTTGTTGTTGTTGAAAGGATTCTACTTGCTGGTGGTATACTGGTTACAGTTTGGGACCCTCGCTAACGCGTGTCTGAGCTCACCGGGCAGCAGCAGGCGAACAGCGGTCGGGGATCTCCAGAAGTGATGGTACTACGTTTGTTGAGTGGGCCAGGCGGCTAGCTTCGTTGGAGATTCGCTCGAAGAGTCGTTCAAACGAGTTCATGATTGACATTGCCTTGGATGAGAAAACCAGTATCGGGGTGAACCTGTTCAACACTTTGTAAATGTAGATGCTGTAGTTTTCCCTTCCCCGCGCTTCTTCTTGTTTACAGTGCGTACAGCCTGGCTTTGCCGGCTTTCTAGCCTTTGGAAGAAACTTTTGGAGGCATTTTTGGATCAGACGGAAAATGTCGACGGACCCGCTCAACTGTTTATATATGACAGCAGTGGTAAAAACGGCGAGGACGAAAGATTCTAGCCAATCGGCAGGTCGCTAGTTACTACCGTTTTGGCCAATCGCGTCTCCTTTTGCGCAAAGTTGGAAGTATTTAACAAGTACTCTGGGTGTGTTTTTTCATATTCAACGTTTGTAGTCTGTTTGGTTTTATTTGGAATACCCAGCTAACTAACTATTAATCGTCTGACGTGGAAGGCGGAAAAGAAGGCAAGTCCAAGTTTTCGCTCATCCGGGGCCGGACTCATTTCCCCCGTTTCGTATCCATCGTTTGCTGAGAAAGGCAACGCGCTGAACGTGTTGGTGCGGGCGCCCCAGTGTACCTGCCGCAGTTCAGAATATCTTGCGCTGAGGTGTCGAGTTGGCTGGCAACGCCGCAAGAGAAACAAGAAGACCAGAATCATCCCCGTCATCTCCAGTTGGCCATCCGCAATGACGAGGAGTTGAACAAGCTTCTGTCCGGTGTGACCATCGCTAAAGGCGGTGTCCTGCCCAACATCCAGGCCGGCTACGCCCAAGAAATCTCAAAGGGGCCACCGGCAAGAGCAAAATTACTTCCACCAACCAACCAACCCATCATCACTTCCTTTCAGGACAACCTACATATTCACAAAATTTCTTCATTTCGCAAAAAAGAGTTTTACTGTTGTACTGGATAATGATAATTTTATTCTGTGATGTTTTCTATTGTTTGTGATGAAAAAAAGGGGAACAATTTAAACAAGGGCAACAGTTGTTTCGTTTTACTATAACAATGATGGTTCATATGGGGTTGCTGATTGTGCTCTTTTTTCTTTTTGGTCCTACATGGAATATATCTTTAAGGATCAAGCACAGTAATATCAAAGACATAGCCAGGAGGCCCAGATGACTGGCAGAGAGCTATTATAGTCCCAATATGGAAGAACAAAAGAGAGTGTCAAACATACTCTCTTTTGAGCCATATAGGAAAAAATGTTTGCAAAAGTATTGGAGCGAAGAGCAGAGGAGAGATATATTAGAGCCCCAGTTAAGCAATAGCCAGTTTGGGTTTAGGAGGGGTAAGAGTGCACAGACGCAATATTTAAACTAAGACAGACTGCAAACAAACAATTGAATACAATCAAAGTAAAACAACTATATTTATAGACCAAGAAAAGGCATTTGATAGAGTAAACAGGTGAAAACTATGGAAGATCCTTGAAGAATATGGCGTCCAGCAGATAGCCAGAGTACAGAAAAAACAAAAGGAATGCCCTGACGGGTTCTCCATTACATCAGGTGTTAGACAAGGTTGTTCCTCTCACCTCTCTACTCTTTATTGCATATATGTATAAAATAACTCGAGTCAAATTCAGATAATGATGAAATAAATGAATCTGTTTGCAGTTGATCAGTGTACATCAGTGTATCAGGATACATCAAAATGAACAAGATCTACAACATCATATTGACACTTGAACAAAATTGTGAAAACATGACATGAAAATCAACAACACTAAACAGTAATGAATATGGGAAGAAAACATAATAATCTAGACATCCATGTCAATGGCATTAAAATAAACCAAGTGAAAGAATTCAAATACTTAGGAAGCATATTCACAGAAGACTAGATAGAGCAAAAAGCAAATGCTGTAACCTACCAGCTAGCCCATTGTTAAGGCACCAAAATTTCACAGGCAGCTAAGAACAGTATTTTTATACCTACTTTGTGTTACCAGAGCCAAACATGGACATTGAGCAAGGCAGTCACAAAAATAACTATATGTGAAATGCATTGCCATGAAAGTTCCCCAACAACACAAGAAAAGACCAACATCAACATCAAAATGTTTTGAATACCCAGCAGAATCACCAACATCAGCATAAGAAAGAAAGTTGGTACAAAACTGTGCTTGAATTACATAGATAAACAAAGAATGAAGTGTCCAAACTCCAAGCATACAGAGTCTTCACAACAGAACATCGGGAAAGAAGGCGGGGAAAGACCACGGAAAAGATGGTTAGATGGGTATCAGAATCCTGTGAAAGAAAAGATAAAATCACACAAGCCACCAGAACAGAGCAAGACAAAAACAGAAAACCACGACACTGGGCAACGACCCGGTTAGCAGTGTGACGAAAAAAGAAAAACCCACAGTAAATGAGGTTGATTTTCTAGGCACCACTTATACTGCTTTGCACGGTGCCAATACTTCCAAACTTGAACCGTGTGTTTAAACCCAGGTACGCTTGGGTTTGTGCTACAGACGCTCACAGAGCAGAGGAGCAAGCATCTAATAAATAATAATAGATAGGCTTGTCCTGTCTTAGGTAGCCAATCAGAACGAAGTACATAGACTTTCTTCCAACCTGTGATTTCGGTGCCTCGTATAAGTAGGACAAAAACAAGTCTTTGCATAAAGCCCTTTTCCAGGACTACATCATCATACACACAAGAACACAATTCAACAGACAGTCTTTTTTAGGACGAGTGCCAGCAAAGGAGCAATTATAGTTAATTAGATTTTGATAGATAGATAGAATAGGATAGGATAGGATAAGTTAGATAAGATAGATCTAGTGAATGAATGACGCTTTCTTTCTTGTCTTTCTTCATTCTCTTTCCTTCTCTGCCCAACATCATAGGGAGTAATATTACATGAAATGTCTGTCTTGTCTTTGTTGTTTGTTATGTTGTTCGCAGTAGCTTAGCCGCAGCCAATCAGAAGATAGCAAGATACTTTTTCCAATCGGCGTGCCATCGTCTCATTTAAGCGATTTTTTCCATAGCTTTTATACAACCCAATTTCTACAAAGCAAAGATGGCTCGTACTAAGCAGACTGTCGCAAATCTACCGGAGGAAAGGCCCCACGCAAACAGCTGGCTACCAAGCCGCGAAATCGGCACCACCACCGGTGGTGTAAAGGGCCCCATCGTTACAGGCCCGGCACCGTCAGTTTCCCCGAGAGATCCGTCGTTACCAGAAGAGCACTGAGCTACTCATCCGCAAGCTGCCATTCCAGCGTTTGGTCCGAGAAATCGCTCAAGACTTCAAGACCGATCTGCGATTCCAGAGTTCAGTTGTTATGGCCTGCGGGAGGCTAGCGAGGCTACCTGTTGGTCTGTTTGAGGACACCAACCTGGCGCCATCCACGCCAGGGGACAATTATGCCAAAGACATCCAGCTGCGACGTTCGGAGAGCGCCCAAAACCATATTAAAGATCAAAAAGGTCCTTTTTTAGGACCACCAGCATTTCTCAATTAACTCATGCGTCGTTCACAAGAGTTCAATATCACACCTTCCTCTTACAACAGCACCACACAACACACCTCACTTGAAGGGTTTTTTATTTGACCCTACTAGTCAAGTCTTGCTACTATTACTAAAATTTAACAGTAAATGTATGTGTGCTCCTCCTTGAGGTACTTACTTACAATATCCCATCCTACCTCTACCTCTGTGGCTGTACATCTTGTTTTCCCCGCCGCCTGTTGTCCTTTAAATGTGATTTGAGATTGGGGGACATAAAACACATAACACTTAACGAACATGTAACTAACAAAGACATAATTTCTCTTGCTACCCCCCACGCTGGTTAACGAACAAAAAGGTTATGCTTTATCAGTAAACATGTGACATAATATCCAAATGAATTAATGAGATGGTTAGAACTTTGATCCGACCTATCGACCTATCTTATTTTAAGAAATTTTAAATTGTAAGAAGACCATCAAACCCACACCCATTAAGTGTTGATGTGTGGGTGGAGATTTAGACTGACACGACCAACAGTGTAGGAGCGAAGATTTGGTCCAAACTGGGTTTAAAAACTACAATAATCTATTAGTGTAAAAGGGAACGATAGTGATGTGAACTAGCTATTCTTTTACTGGGAAATTCTCCACAACAACAACAACAACAATAAAAGCAGATGTAATTCACACATTGGGACTGTTAGTTCGAACGCACCAGAAGCCCATGTTATTGAATAGAAAAACCATTTCAGCCAATCGGATAAGGACTTTATCCGCCATGTTGCGTGACATCCGTGACTTTCTCGATGTGTTGTTGCTATAAAAGGATTGCAAAAGTTTGTGAAAATATCGTTAAAGCATAAACATGTCTGGACGTGGTAAAGGAGGTAAAGGACTTGGAAAGGAGGAGTTAAGGTCATCGCAAAGTTTTGCGTGATAACATCCGGGGTATCCCCAAAACCCCGCTATTCGTCGTCTTGCACGCAGAGGGGGTGTAAGAGAATCTCGTCTCACCTACGAAGAAACCCGAGGTGTCTCGGTTTTTCCCTAGAAAACGTCATTCGGACGCGTCACCTACACCGAGACGCCAAGAGGAAGACGGTCAAGCTAGGATGTCGTACGCCTCAAGGTCGGGGACGTACACTCTACGGTTCTGGAGGTTAAACAACAACCTTGATTTACATCACCGGGCCCCTTTTTCAGGCCATAAATATCCAATAGCATTCCTAACGGTTCACAATGAGTTTGTAATACAAACCAAATACTAAAGATACGCGCCTTTCTGCTCTTGTTGTTAAGAATAGTTGTGTGTGATTGTATGCCGCGATGGTTTTCTAATGAGTAAATGAAGCACCATACACTAAAATAGAATAGCGATGGTATAGTACTTAACTATATGACCTATACGTAGAACACTACTTTGTCTAGGGCCATACCACGTTGAAAATACGGTTCTCGTCCGATCACCGAAGCAAGAACGTCGGGCGGGTTAGTACTTAGATGGGACCGCTTGGGAACACCACGTGTTGTAGAATTTTTTTTCCCCCTTTTTGAATATTTTTGTTATCTGGTTTTTTTGGAGAATCAGTGGTCTACTATACGAAAAGCCACACGGCAAATAGTGTATACAGTTCCCAAAGGTCACCTCTTTCCAGGATTTATTCAAAATTATTTCAAAACAATTCATTTGATTCTTTTTTATGCAAGGGTCTTATTGCTTCCCTGATATTGTTTGCTTTTAAAGAATAGTGTGTGGATTAGGAACTGCAATATGGGGAAATGCAGCACTAAAATAAAAACTTAACTAATGTACCTATACGTAGAACACTGCTTTGTCTAGCCATCCAGTTGAAAATACCGGTTCTCGTCCGATCCCCGGGTCAAGCAACGTCGGGCGGGGTTAGTACTTAGATGGGTGACCGCTTGGACACCACGGTTGTAGACTTTTTTTTTCCCCTTCTTTTTCAAATATTCACTTCGTTATGCGAAAGCGGTTTCTTTTTGGGATCGAAAACTGCTTTAGTTTGTTTTGAATATTTTAGTGACATATCAAGAGCCGCCCTTGCACTGGCGACTAATCTGCGATACGTTTGGGTGGAAGAGAACGAACAACTTATTTTGTATGTCTTTTTAAAAAATCAATAAGCCACTTTGAAGGCACCTACCTTCCACTGTCTTTGACTTCAGTGGGTTTTTTTTGTGTGTGTTGAACTTTTCCTTTATGAGCGTAACTCGTCTTATGTATGTAACATAAAATAACATTGAATGTGTGCATGTGTTTTGTTATAAACCCTTTTGGGCAAGACGTAATTATTTAAAGGAATATTGCAGGGGCCCCTGAAGGGCCGGTAGGTGTGTTGTTGTGAAAGGATTCTACTTGCTGGTGGTATATTTGGTTACAGCTTGGTACTCGCTAACGGCGTGTTTGGCGAGCTCACCGGGCACAGGCAACAGCGGTCTGGATTCCCGAATGATGGTTACGTTTGTTGTGGGCAGGCAGCTTCTGCGGGAGATTCGCTCGAAGAGCGTTCGCAAACGAGTTCATGATTGACTTTCCTTGGGATGAGATACAGTATCGGGGTGAACCTGTTTCAACACTTTGTAAATGAGATGCTGTAGCTTTCCTTTCTCCTGCGCTCTTCTTCTTTCACCAGTGTGTACAGCCTTGGTTTTGCGGCTTTTTCTTTTTTTTTTTTTTTTTTTTTTTTTTTTATTTTTTTTTTTTTTTTTTTTATTTTTTTTTATTTTTTATTTTTATTTTATTTTTTTTTATTCAATAAAATGGAAGGGAAAAAACATAATTATAAAAATAATTTCATACATAATCCAATAAATGCTCCCAATAATAAATAAACAATTAATGAGGTATACTCCTAGTTCGGAGTTATAGTTGTTTATTTGTTTGATTCATTCGTGTTTTGGGTGTGACATGTCCCAATTTCTTATGTTACTTAGTCGTTGTGTTTGCTTGGGATTGGTCTGGTTGTGTTCGTCCTGTGACTTGGCTTAGTTTTGTGGTTCTTAGGTAAATACATTGTTCATACTTTCACTCGTGACTTGGGTGCGACATCTCCCGCGTTTGGGATTCGTTTGTTTGTTGCGTTGTTGGATGAGTTTTTTACTGTTTGCTATTCTGCTTCGTAAATGTGTCTAAATAGTCTATCATTGTATTGTCGTTGGTCGTATTTGGCTTTGTTTCGCACTCCCCACCAGGTGTCAAATTCTGCCAATAATGTAATTTCTTTTAGGTTTTTGGGTGTTGGTGGTAGTACATTTATCATGATTGCTTTATATGTGTCTATCTTGTTTGTGTTCATTGTTGTTTGTAGAGTTTAATGCTAGTTGTATTGTGTTGAAAATGGAAGAAAATATGGTCTTCTGCTTTTGGGTCTTTTGGTTGCAGAGGTAAATTTGTTCATGTACTTGTCCTGTATCCACCGGTGTGATGTTAAGAGTAATCTGTATGTGACTTCTTTGTTTTTAGATGTTTGCGTTTTATGTAAGTTTCTAAAAATCTGGTAGTCTGATGACAAATAGTGTATCCTCTTTTATTCTGTTGTTTAGTGCTGGTTCTGTGCTTTAATTAGGTGTTTATATATCTTTAGGCTTGTGTATTTGGTTTTCATTATCTTTTATGCTTTGAATGCACTGTTGGTAGAATTTTGGTAGTTTTCTGAAATAGTGGGTGTTGTTGCTTATTGGGTGAAGTTGTTAATCGTACCCCTATATGGGTGTAAAAGGTTTTCTTCAGGTTGTTTTATCATGTCTCCTAGAAGCAGATTCTCTGGGTTTGTTTTCCCGTTTTTATGTCATGGGGATATTCCTCTCTCTTTCTGTTGTATTATGTCCAGTGGCAAATTCCGTGTAGTGTGTTTTTGAAAATAAGTTCCTGGATGGTAGTTTGATTTCTTATAGTTTTTTGGGGGGGTTGAAACATTAGATGTGTAGTTATTTGGTATGATGTACTGTTTACTATCATGCTTCTGCTGAATATCGTGTTTGTTGTGTATTTGTATTTTTCCCAAGCGTTTTTAATCTGTGTGACTACATTTTCCATATATCTTTGTTCCATTAAAGTTATTTGTAAAGATGTTTCCCGTATAATTTACCCTATTGACTTGTATTAAGTTAAAGGGAAATCTGATTTATACTTAATTACCTATTCCCATTATTTGGGACTTTGTATGTTTATTTTTGCCCTCATCTATTTGTATTCTTGGAATGTTGGAGTATTTCTTGGGGGTGTTGTTGGGTGAAAATATTGTGTCGTTTTGCATATGCTATGAGTTTTTTCCAGTCCGGGTATAAAGGTCCCCTGAATTCTGGTCTCTGAAATTTTTTTCCAAAATGGTTCCAGCCCCAATACGTACAAAAAGGCGATAAAGGCATCCGTTTTCACTGATTTTTTTATTAATTGGTTTTGATAGGTTGTGATTTGATCAGCGCGCTTTGGTTTATACAGAAGTTTTATCCAGCTGGCGTAGGTTGGCCCTATATTGCATTCGTGTAACGTATCATGCAGGTATTCGTGTGAGACTCTGTCAGGCCTTCTTTGGTCTAAGACAATATTGATGTTTGTATGTCTTTTGGGAGTGAGTATTGAATTATGCTCTTATGAAATGTGTGTTTTGATGTTCTGCTTTGCTACATTGTTGGTCTGTGGTGAACTAAGTCTTCATGAAGGGCTAATTTTAGAGTAAGGTTTTAGTTAGTATTTTGTAATCTGTATTCAAAAGGATATTGGTCTGTATTTTTTAGTTTGTTGCTATCTGTATTTATCCTTAGGATTAGTGTTATGTATGCTTGATTCATGCTATTTGGTAGTTGGTTTGTTTTTAGGATTCATTTAATACTTTAAGTAGGAGCCCTATTATGGGAAGAATTTTTGTAGAAACCAGGGGTTAGCCCGTCTGGTCCTGGTGTTTTACTTTCTTGTAATGTGTTTAGTGCTATTTCTAGGTTTTGTGTTGTTATTGGTTGGTCTAGAGTGGTTTGTTTTTGGTCCGTGAGTTTTTGACGTATAACAAATATTTCCTGTTTGTGGTAGTGTGTTCTGGCGTGTACATTGCTTATAGGTATGTGGAAAGTGTTAATATTCCCTGATCTTCTGTTAGTGTTTTCCTTTTCATTCTGAATTTCATATATTTGTTTTTGTTTCTGGTCTGTGTTGTTCATTTTAAAAAGTCTCTAGAGGGTATTTCGTGTGCGTTGGTGTTCAGTTTTGCTCTGAGTAGGGCCCCTTGGTAGGTATGTTGTTTGTACTTAATTAGTTCATCATTGAGGGGGTGATTTGTGGGCGTTTCGGTCCATCAATCAGTTAATCTTATATTTCTTCTAGATTCTTGTTTGTCGTTTGGATTCTTCTTATTTGGTTGCTAGTAGTTGTGTAACTTCTTTAACTGTGTTTTTAGTAGGTCCCAGTAGTTTATTAGATTATCCGATGGCATCTTTGGTGTAGTCTTCTAAAAATTGTTATTGTGTCTGTAAAAACTTGTTTTGCAATAGGTGTCAGAAATTTCCAGTGTGGTGATCTTTGTTTATAGTGTCATCGTTTAGTGTTGGGAATTACTGTTTTGTGGTCTGTGAATTGTAGTGTGTTTGAGACGTGCTCTATTTTGCTAATTTTGGAAGACGCTTCTGTGTAAAATTTGTCTATTCTTGATTTCCTTCTGGATATGTGTTTGATCTTGATATGTTGTTTCTGTTCCTTTTGGGAAGGTGTGTCTATATGTCTACGAGTGAATATTTCTCAGTTTTCCCTGTTTAGTGTTGTTATAGCTTGTTTTCTTTGTCGCGTGTTGTTCTGTCCGAGTTGCGCTTGTGTGTGATGCAGTTGAAGTCCCTCCCATTGTAATGTGTTGGTTATCCCTTTTTAGGTGCGTGACAAGTCTTGTAGAATAGGGTTGTTCATGTCGTGGCCGGTCATATATGTTGACTATTGTGTGTATCTTCTACTGCGTTTGTGCTTAGTTTGTATTATCATATTCTTCCTCCTGGTCGTTATGGCAGTGTGTTGTTTCCGTCGTCTGATATCTGTATTGTTGTACTCCCTTTTCCCCATTTCCTATGTTGTGCCACTTTGTATTCCTATGGGTGTTGTTTTTGGTGGGTGTTTTTTTGGGGAAGCGTTGCTTTGGATGTGTGTTTTGAATAGAATGGGAGTTTAGGTAGTCTGTGTGCTAGGTCGATGATGTGTTGTGTTTTGTGTTTCAAGTGTCTTATGTTGAGAGATATAATGCGTATTTTGTGTCTATGGAAGCCATTTTTGTGTGTGTGGGTTATTTTGGTGTGTGTGTGTGTAAGCGTGTTTCTTTCATTCATTCATTCATACTTGCTGTGTTCTTGGCTCGTCTTGGATGTCTGTGGTTTGATTCTGTGTGAAAGGTGGATCTTCATCTTCTGTGTCATGTCCTATCCACGATGGGGGTGTTTCTTCATCTGTGTCTTCTGTTTCTGATGTGGTGAGCTGCTCTGTTAGTGTTGGGGTTTTGGTATTCTGTTGGTGGGTTGTTCTTTGTGTTGGTGTCTATGTTGTTTGTCGGGGTTCATTTGTCGGGGTGTTGTTTCTAGTTCTTTTCTCTTTTTCTTTCTGACTTTTTGTATTCGCTTCATGTTGTTTCGATTCCGATGAGGTCTGTGTGTTTTCTTGGTTTCGGCTTTTTTTCTCTCTCTTGTTGTTTGTAAATCTGATATCTGATTGTTTTTTTCAGTTTTTTTTGTTTTTTTCTCAGGGCATTGGCTAACCCAATGGTTATCCTGCCCGCAGATTGTGCACTGTGTGCTGCGGCAGGGTAATCCATATTTGTTGGTTGGCTTTGTCGCCTCTATATCTAAATTCACAATGGCGATTTGATGGCTTTTATTTCTTTTTAAAAAAGTCCATTTGTCACTGCGCTTTGATTTGAAAATTTTTGTTTCTGGATCTTGTGTTATAGTTTTAGCTAGTTCTTACCTCCTTCCTTTGTTGAGGTAGAGGCAAGCAGTGTAACTCCTTTGTTTTTTTCCAACCCAAATGTTGATTAAAATGCTGATTTGAGGTTTCCACTCAACTTTGAATGTAGTCTTATAATGTTGAATGTGAGGGCAGTCTGGTGTGTACCACCTGTGTGGGTCTGCAGGGTATAGCGTTGCTACATGTTTGTCCCACGCCAGCTGGCCCCGTGAGCACAGCCGCCATCATTGAGTATGTCAATCGAGATATATCACCGTTGACCGTCATGATTAAGTGCTTGGCCGGTGATAAGTCCATCTTCTAAGAAATCTTAGCTTTTACTGGATCGTTGCAATTTTGCGCCATTTAAATTATGGTAAGAGTCCGAAAGAAACAAAATTAACACAAAACTACAAAATTAACACATCTAACTTTATGTAATCTTTTGAAGAAACTTTTGGAGGCATTTTATGATCAGACGGAAAATGTCGACGGACCCCTCAACTGTTTATATAGACAGCAGGGTAAAACGGCGAGGACGAAAAGATTCTAGCCAATCGGCAGGCTCGTGTTACTACCGTTTTGGCAATCGCGTCTCGGGTTCGCGCAAAGTTGAGTATTTAAGGCAAGTACTTGCGTTGTTTTTTTATATTCAACGTTTGTAGTCTGTTTGCGTTTTATTTGAATACTCCAGCCAACTAACTATTAATCATGTTCGATGGCAAAAGGGGGAAAAGTTAAAGGCAAGTCGTCTCGCTCATCAGGGCCGGATCAGTTCCCGTTGGTCGTATCCATCGTTTGCTGAGAAAGGCAACTACGCTTTAACGTGTTGGTGCTTGGCGCCCCAGTGTACCAGCCGCAGTTCTAGAATATCTTGCAGCTTTAGGGTCGAGTTGCTGGCAACGCCGCAAGAGATAAATAAGAAGACCAGAATCATCCTCCATTCCAGTTGGCCCCTCCCCATGACGAGAGTTGAAAAAGCTTCTGTCCGGTGTACCATCGCTCGGCGTTCCTGCCCAAAATCCAGGCCGTATCCCAAGAAATCTCAAAGGCCACGGCAAGAGCTAAATTACTCCACCAACCAACCAACCATCATCACTGTCCTTTCAGGACAACCTACATATTCCCAATTAACAATTTCTTCATTTCGCACAAAGAGTTTTACTGTTGTTACTGGATGAATGATAATTTTTATTCTGTGATGTTTCTCTTATTGTTTGTGATGCAAAAAAAAAAGAGGAACAATATTAACAAGGGCAACAGCTTGTTTCTTTTTATATAACAATGATGGTTCATATGAGGTTGATTGTGCCTTTTTTTTCTTTCTTGGTCCTAATCGGGAAAATATCTTTACAGGCATCAGCACAGTAATATCAAAGACATAAGGAGGCTCCAGATGACTGGCAGAGAGTTTTATAGTCCCAATATGGAAGAACAAAGAGAGTGTCAAAATACTTTTTTTGAGCCATATAGGAAAAAAAGTTTGCAAAAGTATTGGAGCAGAAGAGCAGAGGAGAGATATATTAGAGCCCCAGTTACAATAGCCAGTTTGGGTTTAGGAGGGGGAGAGCTGCAGAAATATTTAACTAAGACAGATCTGCAAACAAACAATTGAATACAATCAAAGTAACAACTTATATTTATAGACCAAGAAAAGGCATTTGATAGAGTAAACAGGTGCAAACTATGGAAGATCCTTGAAGAATAGAGTCCAGCAGATAGACAGAGTACAGTAAGAACAACAAAAGGAATGACCGACTGGTTCTCCATTACATCAGGTGTTAGACAGGTTGTGTCCTTCACCTCTCATTCTTTATTGCATATATGGATAAAAACTCGAATAAATTCAGATAATGATGAAATAAATGAACTGCTGTTTGCAGTTGATCAGTGTACATCAGTGTATCAGATACATCAAAAAGAAAAGATCTACAACATCATATTGACACCTTTTAACAAAAATTGTGTAAAACATGACATGAAAATCAACAACACTAAAACAGAAATAATGAATATGGAAGAAAAATAATAATCTAGACATCCATGTCAATGGACTAAAAAAAACCAAGTGAAGAATTCAAATATTAGGGAAACATATTCACAGAAGACTAGATAGAGCAAAAGCAAATGTAACCTACCAGCTAGCCCCATTGTTAAGGCACCCAAAAATTTCTACAGGCAGCAAACAACAGTATTTTTTTTACCTACTTGTGTTACCAGAGCCAACATGGGCATTGAGCAAAACGCAGTCACAAAAATAACTACATGTGAAATGATTGCCATAAAAGTTACCAACAACAAAGAAAGACCAACATCAACATCAAAATGTTTTGAATACCCAGCAGAATCACCAACATCAGCATAAGAAAGAAAGAAAGTTGGCACAAAACCGTTGTTAATATAGATAAACAAAGAATGAAGTTCCAAACTCCACGTATACAGAGTCTTCACAACAGAACATCGGGAAAGAAGGCAAGGGAAGACCCCGGAAAGATGGTTGGATGGCGTATCAGGGAAACCCTGAAAGAGCAAAGATAACAATCACACAAGCCACCAGAACAGCGCAAGACAAAACAGAAAACCACGACACTGGGGAACCCGGTAGCAGTGTGACGACAAAGAAGAACCACAGAAATGAGTCGTTGATTTCAGGCACCTTATACTGCTTTCTGCACGGTGCCAATTTTTCCAAACTTGCCAACCGTGTGGTTTGAACCAGGTACGCTTTGGTTTAGGCTAGACGCTCACAGAGCAGAGGGGCAAGCATCTAATAAATAAAAGATAGGCTTGTCCTGTCTTAGTAGCCAATCAGAACGAAGTAATAGACTTTCTTTCCAATCTTGATTTCGGTGCTCGTATAAAGTAGGACAAAAACAAGTCTTTCACTAAAAGTCCTCTCAGGGCTCATAATACAACACACAAGAACACAATAATCAACAGACAGTCATTTTAGGACGAGTGAGTGAGCGAGCAATTATAGTTAATTAGATTTTGATAGATAGATAGAATAGGATAGGATAAGTTAGGATAAGATAGATCTAGTGAATGAATGACGCCTTTCTTTCTTGCTTCTTCATTCCTCTTCCTTCTAGTTCCTGAAACATCATATGAGTTAATATTACATAAATGTCTGTCTTGTCTTGTTGTTTGTTATGTTGTTCGCAGTAGTTGCCAGCCCGCAGCCAATCAGAAGATAGCAAGAGTACTTTCTTCCAATCTGGGTGCGCCATCGTCTCGTATTTAAGCGCATTTTTTCCATGTGCTGTTTATAAACCAATTTTTCTACAAAACAAAGATGGCTTGTATAACAGACTGCCCCGCTCACGGGGGCAAGGCCCCAACAGCTGGGTACCGCCGCTGAAATCGGCACCAGCACCGTGGTGTCAAGAAGCCCCATCGTTACAGGCCTGACCCTCGTTCGAGAGATCCGTCGTTACCAGAAGAGCACTGAGCTACTCATCCGCAAGCTGCCATTCCAGCGTTTGGTCCGAGAAATCGCTCAAGACTTCAAGACCGATCTGCGATTCCAGGTTCAGCTGTTTGGCCCTGCAGGAGGCTAGCGAGGCTACCCCGTTGGTCTGTTTGAGGACACCAACCGGCGCCATCCACGCCAAGCGTGTGACAATATGCCAAAAAACATCCAGCTGGCCAGACGTATCCGCGGAGAGCGCGCCTAAACCACATATTACAAAGATCAAAAGGTCCTTTTAGGACCACCAGCATTTCTCAATTCCTGCGTCGTTCACAAGAGTTCAATATCACACCTTCCTCTACAACAGCACCACACAACACACCTCACTTGAATGGTTTTATTGACCCTACTAGTCAAGTCTTGCACTATTACTAAAATCTTAACAGTAAATGTGTATGTGTGCTCCTCCTTGAGGTACTTACTTTATTACAATATCCCATCCTACCCCTACCTCTGTGGCTGTACATCTTGATTCCCCCGCCGCCTGTTGTCCGTTATCAGTGATTTGAGATTGTGGACATAGATACACATAACACTTAACGAACATGTAATAACAAAAACATAATTTCCCTTCTTTGCTACCTCCACGCTGGTTAACGAACATAAATTATGCTTTATCGTAAACATGTGACATAAATCCAAAAGAATTATGAGATGGTTAGAAAATTAGATCCTGACCTATCGACCTATCTTATTTTAAGAAATTTTAAATTGTAAGAAGACCCCCCCAAACCCACACCCATTAAGTGTTGAGCGTGGGGTGGAGATTTGACGACCGACACGACCAACAGTGTAGTGAGCGAAGATTTGGTCCAAACTGGGATTAAAAATACTACCTATATCTATATTGTGTGGGAAGGAACGATAGTGATGTGAACAGCTATTCTTGTTACTGTTGAAACATTCCCACAACAAAACAACAACAATAAAGAGCAGATGTAATTCCCCATTGGGGGCTGTTAGTTCAGTTAACGCACCAGAAGTCATGTCTATTGAATAGAGAAAACCATTTCAGCCAATCGGATAAGGGCTTTATCCGCTATGTTGCTGACATCCTGACTTTTTCGATGTGTTGTTGCTATATATAGGGTTGCAAAAAAGTTTGCGAAAATATCGTTAAAGCATAAACATGTCTGGACGTGGTAAAGGAGGTAAAGGACTGGAAAGGGAGGAGCTAGCGTCTCGCAAAGTTTTTCGTGATAACATCCAGGGGATCACCAAACCCGCTATTCGTCGTTTTTAAAGCAGAGGTGGTGTCAAGAGAATCTCTGGTCTCATTACGAAGAAACCGAGGTGTTCTCAAGGTTTCCTAGAAAACGTCATTCGGGCGCATCACCTACACCGAGCACGCCAAGAGGAAGACGGTCACAGTTATGGATGTCGTGTACGCCCCCGCCCTCAGGACGTACACTTACGGTTTCGGAGGTTAAACAACAACCCTTTTATTTACATCACCAGGCCCTTTCAGGCCACCCCAAATTATCCCAATTAGCATTCCCAAACGGTTCCAATGAGTTTGATTACAAACCAAATCAAAGATACGCGCCTTGGCTGCTCTTGTTGTTAAAAATAGTGTGTGTGATTGTATCCTGCAGTATGGTTTGTCTACGAGTAAATGGCACCATACACACCAAATAGAATAGCGCATAGTACATAGTACTTAACTATATGTACCCCATTAGAACACTACTTGTCTACGGCCATACCAGTTGAAAATACGGTTCTCGTCCGATCACCAAGTCAAGCAACGTCGGGCGTGGTTATACTTAGATGGTGACGCTTGGGAACACCATGTTGTAGACATTTTTTTCCCCTTCTTTGAATATTTTGTTATCGGTTTTTTTAAAGGAGAATCAGTGGTCTACTATACGAAGCCACATAAAAGTGTATACAGTTCCCCAAAGGTCACTTTTTTCCAGGATTTTATTCAAAACGTTATTTCAAAACAATTCATTTGATCTTTTTTTTTATGCACTGTCTATTGTTTCACGATATTGTTGTTGCTGCTGTTAAGAATAGTTTGTGTGATTGATGACTGCAATTGGGTGTAAAAGCAGCACTAAAATAAAAACTTAACTAATGTACCTTACGTAGAACACTGCTTTGTCTACGGCCATACCACGTTGAAAATACCGGTTCTCGTCCGATCACCGAAGTCAAGCAACGTCGTTTGGAGTACTTTGATGGGTGACTGCTTTGAACAATTAGACATTTTTTCCCCCTTTTTTTTTCAAATATTTTACTTTCGTTATGCGAAAGCGGTTTCTTCTTTAGTATCGCAAACTGCTTTAGTTTGTTTTGAATATTTAGTGACATATCAAGAGCCGCCCCTTGCACTGGCGACTAATCTGCGATACGTTTGGGTGAAGAGGAACGAACAACTTATTTTTTATGTCTTTTTAAAAAATCAATTAATTTGAAGGGATCTCTACCTTCCACTGTCTTTTTACTTCTAGTGGGGTTTTTTTTTGGGGTGTGTCGGAACTGTTCCTTTATGAGCGTAACTTCTTATGTATGTAACATCTAAATAACATTGAATGTCATGTGTCTTGTTATCAACTCTGCAAGACGTAATTTTTGTTTTAGAATATTGCAGAGGCCCTGAAAGGCCGTGGTAGGGGTTGTTGTTGTTTAAAGGATTCTACTTGCTGGTTTGGACTTGACAGCTTTGACCTCGCTAACGGCGTGTTTGCGAGCTCACCGGCAGCAGCAGGGAACAGCGGTCTGGATCTCCCTAGAAGTGATGGTACTACGTTTGTTGTAGTGGGCCAGGCGGCTAGCTTCTGGATTCGTCGAAGATGTCCCTTCCAAACGAGTTCATGATTGACATTGCCTTGGATGAGATACCAGTATCGGGTGAACCTGCTTCAACACTTTGTAAATGAGATGCTGTACTTTCCTTCTCCTGCGCTTCTTCTTCTTGTCACCAGTGCGTACAGCCTTGCTTTGCCGGCTTTAGCCCTTGAAGAAACTTTTGGAGGCATTTTATGATCAGACGGAAAATGTCGACGGACCCGCTCAACTGTTTATATATGACAGCAGTGGTAAAAACGGGAGGACGAAAGATTCTAGCCAATCGGCAGGCTCGCAGTTACTACCGTTTTGGCCAACCCCGTCTCGGCTTCGCAAAATTAAAATATTTAAGGCAAGTACTCTGCGTGTGTTTTTCATATTCAACGTTTGAGTCTGTTTGCGTTTTTTTTTGGAATACCCAGCATCAACTATTTAAACGGTCTGACGTGGCAGGCGAAAAGTTAAAAGGGAAGTCCAGTCTCGCCTATCCAGGCCGGACTCCAGTTCCCGTTGGTCGTATCCATCGTTGCTGAGAAAAGGGGAACCACGCTGAACGTGGTTGGTGCTGGCGCCCAGTGTACCCTTAGCGCAGTTCTAGAATATCTTGCAGCTGAGGTGCTTCGAGTTGGTGCACGCCGCAAGAGATAACAAGAAGACCAGAATCATCCCCTCACATCCCAGTTGGCCATCCGAAAAGACGAGGAGTTGAACAAGCTTCTGTCCGGGGTGACCATCGCTCAAGGCGGGGTCCTGCCCAACATCCAGGCCGGGGTACGCCCAAGAAATCTCAAAGGCCACCGGCAAGAGCCAAATTACTCCACCAACCAACCCAAACCCCCCATCACTGTCCTTCAGGACAACCTACATATTCCCAATTAACAATTTCTTATTTCGCACAAAGAGTTTTACTGTTGTTACTGGGTGAATGATAATTTTATTCTGTGATGTTTCTTTATTGTTTGTGATGCAAAAAAAAAGAAAACAATATTAACAAGGGCAACAGCTTGTTTCGTTTTTACTATAACAATGATGGTTCATATGGGGTTGCTGATTGTGCCTCTTTTTCTTCTTGGTCCTACATCGGAATATATCTTTACAGGATCAAGCACAGTAATATCAAAGACTAGCAGGAGGCTCCAGATGACTGGCAGAGAGTTATTATAGTCCCAATAAGGAAGAACAAAAAAGAGTGTCAAAATACTTCTTTGGAGCCATATAGGAAAAAATGTTTCAAAAAGTATTGGAGCAAGAGAGAGGAGAGATATATTAGAGCCCCCGTTAAGCAAAGCCAGTTTGGGTTTTGGAGGTAAGAGCTGCACAGACGAATTTACTATAAGACAGATCTAAACAAACAATTGAATACAATCAAAGTAAAAAACTTATATTTATAGACCAAGAAAGGCATTTGATAGAGTAAACAGGTGCAAACTATGGAAGATCCTTGAAGAATATGGCGTCCAGCAGATAGCCAGAGTACAGTAAGAACAACAAAAAAGGGAAAGACCGACTGGTTCTCCATTACATCAGGTGTTAGACAAGGTTGGTCCTCATTCTCGTACTTTATTGATATATGGATAAAATAATAGTCAAATTAGATAATGATGAAATAAATGAACTGCTGTTTGCAGTTGATCATGTACATCAGTGTATCAGGGAAAATCAAAATGAACAAGATCTACATCATATTGACTACTTGAACAAAAATTGTGTAAAACATGACATGAAAATCAACACTAAAACAGAAATAATGAATATGGGAAAAAAACATAATAATCTAGACATCCATGTCAATGGCACTAAAATAAACCAAGTGAAAGAATTCCCAAAAACTTAGGAGCATATTCACAGAAGACTAGATAGAGCAAAAAGCAAATGCTGTAACCTACAGCTAGCCCCATGTTAACACCAAAAATTTCACAGGCAGCTACAACAGTATTTTTATACCTACTTTGTGTTACCAGAGCCAAACATGGACATTGAGCAAAGCGCAGTCACAAAAATAACTACATGTGAAATGCATTGCCATAAAAGTTACTAACAACACAAGAAAAGACCAAATCAACATCAAAATGTTTTGAATACCAACAGAATCACCAACATCAGATAAGAAAGAAAGAAAAGTTGCACAAAACCGTGCTTGAATTACATAGATAAACAAAGAATGAAGTGTCCAACCCACAGTATACAGAGTTTCACAAAGAACATCGGGAAAGAAGGCAAGAGGAAGACCACGGAAAAGATGGTTAGATGGTACAGAATCCTGTGAAAGAGCAAAGATAAAATCACACAACCACCAGAACAGCGCAAGACAAAACAGAAAACCAGACACGGCAACGACCGTTAGCAGTGTGACGAAAAAGAAGAACCACAGTAAATGAGTCGTTGATTTTCAGGCACCATTAAAGCTTTTGCACGGTGCCAAATTTGCCCAAACTTGCCAACCGTGTGGTTTGAACCAGGTAGCTTGGGTTTAGGCTATAGACGCTCCAGAGAGAGGAGCAAGCATCTAAAAATAATAGATAATTGTCTGTCTTAGTAGCCAATCAGGGAAAGAAATACATAGACTTTCTTCCAATCTGGATTTCGGTGCCTCGTATAAAGGGAGGACAAAAAACAAGTTTTTTTTACTAAAAGTCCTTCCAGGACTACATACATACATACACACAAGAACACAAAAAATCAACAGACAGTCATTTTTAGGACGAGTGCACAGGGGCAATTATAGTTAATTAGATTTTGATAGATAGATAGAATAGGGTAGGATAAGTTAGATAAGATAGATCTAGTGAATGAATGACGGCCTTTCTTTTTCTTTCTTCATTCCTCTTTTCCTTCTAGTTCCTGCAACATCATATGAGTTAATATTACATGAAATGTCTGTCTTGTCTTTGTTGTTTGTTATGTTGTTCGTGTAGTTTGCCAGCCGGAGCCAATCAGAAGATAGCAAGAGTACTTTTTCCAATCGGCGCGCCATGTCCCCGTATTTAAGCGCATTTTTTCATTGCTGCTTTTATACAACTAATTTCTACAAAAGGATGGCTCGTATAACAGACTGTTTTGCAAATCTACCGGAGGCAAGGTTTACGCAAACAGCTGGCTACCAAAGGCCAGAAAATCGGCACCGCCACCGGTGGTGCAGAAGCCCCATCGTTACAGGCCCGGCACCCGTCGCTCCCGGGGATCCGCGTTACAGAAGAGCACTGAGCTACTTTATCCGCAAGCCGCATTCCAGCGTTTGGTCCGAGAAAACGCTCAAGACTTCAAGACCACTCGATTCCAGAGTTCAGCTGTTATGGCCCCAGGAGGCTAGCGAGGCTTACCCGTTTGGGCTGTTTGAGGACACCAACCGTGCGCCATCCACGCCAGCGTGTGACAATTATGCCAAAAGACATCCAGCTGGCCAGACGTATCGCGGGGAGCGCGCCAAACCATATTACAAAGATCAAAGGTCCTTTTTTGGACCACCAGCATTTTCAATTAACCATACTGTTCACAAGAGTTCAAATTTACAACCTCTCCTCTTACAACAGCACCACACACCACCTCACTTGAATGGTTTTATTTGACCCACTAGTCCAAGTCTTGCTACTATTACTAAAATCTAAAGTAAATGTTATGTGTTTCCCTCCCTGAGGTATCTTATTTATTACAATATCCCCATCCTACCTCTACTCTGTGTGTACATCTTGATTCTCCGCCTGTTGTCCGTTATAGTGATTTGAGATTGTGGACATAGATACAATAACACTAACGAACATGTAACTAACAAAGACATAATTTCCTTTTTGCTACCTTCCACGTTTGGGTTTAAAGAAAAATAAAGTTATGCTTTTTCAGAAAAATGGGGACATAATATCCAAAAAGAATTAATGAGATGATTAGAACTTAGATCCCGACCATCGACCTATCTTATTTTAAGAAATTTTTAAAATTTTAAGAAGACCCCAAACCCACACATTAAGTGTTGATGCGGTGGGTGGAGATTTGACGACTGGGAAAGACCAACAGTGTAGTGAGCGAAGATTTGGTCCAAACTGGGATTAAACTACTACCTATCTCTATATTAGTGTGGGAAGGAACGATAGTGATGTGAACTAGCTATTCTTGTTACTGTTGAAACATTCTCCCACAACAACAACAACAATAAAGAGCAGATGTAATTCACACATTGGGGACTGTTAGTTCAAGTTAACGCACCAGAAGTCATGTCTATTGAATAGAGAAAACCATTTCAGCCAATCGGATAAGGACTTTTATCCGCCATGTTGTCGACATCCGTGACTTTCGATGTGTTGTTGCTATATATAGGGTTGCAAAAAGTTTGCGAAAATATCGTTAAAGCATAAACATGTCTGGACGTGGTAAAGAGTAAAGGACTTGGAAAGGGAGGAGCTAAGCGTCATCGCAAAGTTTTGCGTGATAACATCCAGGGTATCACCAAACCCGCTATTCGTCGTCTTGCACGCAGAGGTGGTGTCAAGAGAATCTCTGGTCTCATCTACGAAGAAACCCGAGGTGTTCTCAAGGTTTCCTAGAAAACGTCATTCGTGACGCAGTCACCTACACCGAGCACGCCAAGAGGAAGACGGTCACAGCTAGGATGTCGTGTACGCCCTCAAGCGTCAGGACGTACACTCTACGGTTTCGAGGTTAAACAACAACCTTTGATTTACATCACTGAGGCCTTTTTCAGGGCCACCCCAAATTATCCCAATTAGCATTCCTAAACGGTTCACAATGAGTTTGTGTTACAAACCAAATACCAAAGAGATACGCGCCTTTGGCTGCTCTTGTTGTTAAGAATAGTTGTGTGTGTGATTGTATGCCTGCAGTATGGTTTGTCTACTGAGTAAATGAAGCACCATACACACTAAAATAGAATAGCGCATAGTACATAGTACTTAACTATATGTACCTATACGTAGAACACTACTTTGTCTACGGCCATACCACGTTGAAAATACCGGTGCCATACCACGTTGAAAATACCGGTTCTCGTCCGATCACCGAAGTCAAGCAACGTCGGGCTGGTTAGTACTTAGATGGGTGACCGCTTGGAAACCCACGTGTTGTAGACATTTTTTTCCCTTCTTTTGAATATTTTTGTTATCTGGTTTTTTTAATGGAGAATCAGTGGTCTACTATACGAAAAGCCACACGGCAAATAGTGTATACAGTTCCCAAAAAGGTCACCTCTTTTCCAGGATTTATTCAAAACGTTATTTCAAAACAATTCATTTGATCTTCTTTTTTTTTATGCACTGTCTTATTGCTTACCGATATTGTTGTTGCTGCTGTTAAGAATAGTTGTGTGTGATTGTATGACTGCAATATGGGTGTAAATGCAGCACTAAAATAAAAACTTAACTACATGTACCTATACGTAGAACACTGCTTTGTCTACGGCCATACCACGTTGAAAATGCCGGTTCTCGTCCGATCACCGAAGTCAAGCAACGTCGGGCGTGGTTAGTACTTAGATGGGTGATGCGGAACACCACGTGTTGTAGACATTTTTTTTTTCCCCCTTCTTTTTCAAATATTCACTTTCGTTATGCGAAAGCGGTTTCTTCTTCCAAACATGGAATTGAGAAGCGCATCACAAAAAATAACTACAGAAATGCATTGCCGAAAGTTACCAACAACACAAGAAAAGACCAACATCAACATCAAAATGTTTGAATACCAGCGAATCACCAACATCAGCATAAGAAAGAAGAAAAGTTGGCACAAAACGTGCTTGAATCATAGATAAACAAAGAATGAGTGTCCAACTCCACAGTATACAGAGTCTTCTCACAACAGAACATCGGGAAAGAAGGCAAGAGGAAGACCACGGAAAAAGATGGTTAGATGGCGTAGCAGAATCCTGTGAAAGAGCAAAAGATAACAATCACACAAGCCCAGAACAGCGCAAGACAAAAACAGAAAACCACGACCGGGCAGCCCGGTTAGCAGTGTGACGACAAAGAAGAACCACAGTAAATGAGTCTTGTTTTCGGCACACTTTACTGCTTTCTGCACGGTGCCAAATTTGCTTCAAACTTGCCAACCGTGTGGTTTGAACAGGTCCTTGGTTTGTGCTACAGACGCTCACAGAGCAGAGACAAGCATCTAATAAATAATAATGATGGCTTGCCCCTGTCTTGTAGCCAATCAGAAGCAAGTACATAGACTTTCTTCCAATCTGTGATTTCCGGTGCCTCGTAAGTAGGACAAAAACAAGTCTTTGGCACTAAAAAGTCCTTCTCAGGACTACATACATACATACACACAAGAACACAATAATCAACAGACAGTCATTTTTGGACGAGTCCCGGGCCAAAAGGAGCAATTATAGTTAATTGATTTTGATAGATAGATAGAATGGGGATAGATGGGATAAGGTTGGGATAAGATAGATCTAGTGAATGAATGACGGCCCTTTTTCTTTTGTCTTTCTTCATTCCTCTTTCCTTCTAGTTCCTCAACATCATTGAGTTAATATTAATGAAATGTTGTCTTGTCTTTGTTGTTTGTTATGTTGTTCGCAGATTGCATGCCCGCAGCCAATCAGAAGATAGCAAGAGTACTTTCTTCCAATCGGCGTGCGCCATCTCTCGTATTTAAGCGCATTTTTTCCATGTGCTGCTTTATAACTAATTCTTCAAAGCAAAGATGGCTCGTACTAAGCAGACTGCTCGCAAATCTACCGGAGGCAAGGCCCCACGCAAACAGCTGGCTACCAAAGCCGCCAGAAAATCGGCACCAGCCACCGGTGGTGTCAAAGATCGTTACAGGCCCGGCACCGTGCTCGAGAGATCCGTCGTCCAGAAGAGCACTGGGGCTACTCATCCGCAAGCTGCCATTCCCGCGTTTGGTCCGAAAATCGCTCAAGACTTCAAAACCGATCTGCGATTCCAGAGTTCAGCTGTTATGGCCCTGCAGGAGGCTAGCGAGGCTTACCTCGTTGGTCTGTTTGAGGACACCAACCGGCGCCTCCCGCCAAGCGTGTAAAAATATGCCAAAGACATCCAGCTGGCCAGACGTATCCGCGGAGGCGCGCCTAAACCCATATTACAAAGATCAAAAGGTCCTTTTTAGGACCACCAGCATTCTCAATTAACCAGCTCGTTCCCCAAGAGTTCAATATCCCCACCTCTCCTCTTACAACAGCACCACACAACACACCTCACTTGAATGGTTTTTATTTGACCCTACTAGTCCAAGTCTTGCTACTATTACTAAAATCTAACAGTAAATGTGTATGTGTGCTCCCTCCTTGAAAGGGGCTTACTTTATTACAATATCCCCATCCGACCTCTACCTCTGTGGCTGTACATCTTGATTCTCCGCCGCCTTGTCCGTTATCAGTGATTTGAGATTTGGGACATAGATACCATAACATTAACGAACATGTAACTAACAAAGACATAATTTCCCTTCTTTGCTACCTCCCCGCTGGTTAACGAACATAAAGTTATGCTTTATCAGTAAACATGTGACATAATATCCAAATGAATTAATGAGATGGTTAGAACTTTAGATCCCGACCTATCGACCTATCTTATTTTAAGAAATTTTAAATTGTAGAAGACCACCAAACCCCCACCCATTAAGTGTTTATGGTGTGGTGGGGATTTGTTTACACGACCAACAGTGTAGTGAGCGAAGATTTGGTCCAAACTGGGATTAAACTACTACCTATATCTATATTAGTGTGGGAAGGAACGATAGTGATGTGAACTAGCTATTCTTGTTACTGTTGAAACATTCTCCCACAACAACAACAACAACAATAAAGAGCAGATGTAATTCACACATTGGGGACTGTTAGTTCAAGTTAACGCACCAGAAGTCATGTCTATTGAATAGAGAAAACCATTTCAGCCAATCGGATAAGGACTTTTATCCGCCATGTTGCGTGACATCCGTGACTTTCTCGATGTGTTGTTGCTATATATAGGGTTGCAAAAAAGTTTGCGAAAATATCGTTAAAGCATAAACATGTCTGGACGTGGTAAAGGAGGTAAAGGACTTGGAAAGGGAGGAGCTAAGCGTCATCGCAAAGTTTTGCGTGATAACATCAGGTATCCGCAAACCGCTATTCGTCGTCTTGCACGCAGAGGTGGTGTCAAGAGAATCTCTGGTCTCATCTACGAAGAAACCCGAGGTGTTCTCAAGGTTTTCCTAGAAAACGTCATTCGTGACGCAGTCACCTACACCGAGCACGCCAAGAGGAAGACGGTCACAGCTATGGATGTCGTGTACGCCCTCAGCGTCAGGGACGTACACTCTACGGTTTCGGAGGTTAAACAACAACCTTTGATTTACATCACCAGGCCCTTTTCAGGGCACCCAAATATCCTAATTAGCATTCCTAAACGGTTCACAATGAGTTTGTGTTACAAACCAAATACCAAATAGATACGCGCCTTTGGCTGCTCTTGTTGATTAGAATAGTTGTGTGTGATTGTATGCCTGCAGTATGGTTTGTCTACTGAGTAAATGAAGCACCATACACACTAAAATAGAATAGCGCATAGTACATAGTACTTAACTATATGTACCTATACGTAGAACACTACTTTGTCTACGCCATACACGTTGAAAATACCGGTTCTCGTCCGATCACCGAAGTCAAGCAACGTCGGGCGTGGTTAGTACTTAGATGGGTGACCGCTTGGGAACACCACGTGTTGTAGACATTTTTTCCCCCTTCTTTTGAATATTTTGTTATCTGGTTTTTAATGGAGAATCAGTGGTCTACTATCAAGCCACACGGCAAATAGTGTATACAGTTCCCCAAGGTCACCTCTTTTCCAGGATTTTATTCAAAACGTTATTTCAAAACAATTCATTTGATCTTCTTTTTTTTATGCACTGTCTTATTGCTTACCGATATTGTTGTTGCTGCTGTTAAGAATAGTTGTGTGATTGTATGACTGCAATATGGGTGTAAATGCAGCACTAAAATAAAAAAAACTTAACTACATGTACCTATACGTAGAACACTGCTTTGTCTACGGCCATACCACGTTGAAAATACCGGTTCTCGTCCGATCACCAAGTCAAGCAACGTCGGGCGTGGTTAGTACTTAGATGGGTGACCGCTTGGGAACACCACGTGTTGTAGACATTTTTTTTTTTCCCCTTCTTTTTCAAATATTCACTTTCGTTATGCGAAAGCGGTTTCTTCTTTAGTATCGCAAACTGCTTTAGTTTGTTTTGAATATTTTAGTGACATATCAAGAGCCGCCCTTGCACTGGCGACTAATCTGCGATACGTTTGGGTGGAAGAGGAACGAACAACTTATTTGTATGTCTTTTTAAAAAAATCAATAAGCCACTTTGAAGGCACCTACCTTCCACTGTCTTTTGACTTCTAGTGGGGGGGTTTTTTTTGGGTGTGTGTCGGAACTGTTCCCTTTATGAGCGTAACTCGTCTTTTATGTATGTAACATCTAAATAACATTGAATGTGTGCATGTGTCTTGTTATCAACTCTTGCGCAAGACGTAATTATTGTTAATAGGGAATATTGCAGAGGCCCTGAAAAGGGCCGGTAGTGTGTTGTTGTTGAAAGGATTCTACTTGCTGGTGGTATACTTGGTTACAGCTTTGGTACCCTCGCTAACGGCGTGTTTGGCGAGCTCACCGGGCAGCAGCAGGCGAACAGCGGTCTGGATCTCCCTAGAAGTGATGGTACTACGTTTGTTGTAGTGGGCCAGGCGGCTAGCTTCGTTGGAGATTCGCCGAATGTCGTTCAAACGAGTTCATGATTGACATTGCCTTGGATGAGATACCAGTATCGGGGTGAACCTGCTTCAACACTTTGTAAATGTAGATGCTGTAACTCTTTCTCCTGCGCTCTTCTTCTTGTCACCAGTGCGTACAGCCTGAGCTGCCGGCTTTCTTAGCCCCTTTGGAAGAAAACTTTTGAGGCATTTTATGATC
>JADZMA010000629.1:0-31793 GCA_020796225.1 Arion vulgaris | reverse complement strand
CATCCAGAAGCACTTGAACTTTCAGCTCTTCTGTTCTGCGCCATGACATCGTAACCCTTCGGTTCGGGGCTTATCACCGTCGTTCAACGAGCACGCTGGGCAGGCGGGCGATATCCAAATACTAAAATCTAGTATTGTGATGCCGTTAACACTTCATATCAATACTACAGGGTGTTCAACTTAAAACAGCCCCAGTGATAAATAGAAATTTGCCAGGTACGCATTGCATCTCCGTCTATTTACTATTTAAACCGGTTCTGACTAACTTGTCCTACGTCACATTTGTTCATCGCCCCTTCCGCACTACAATTACACACCATCACACAACCTTGACCTATACTACGTCATAACTGAACCTTCTCATTTCCATACATATATGCCAGATTAGCTCCATTCATGGGCTGCTTAAGTTGAACACCCTGTACACTAAACCCTACATCAAAATACTAAGACCTAACACTAAGAGAAACATTTCACATTCCTTGGATACTATATAGTTGTTGTTTGGTGATAGTACCTTAACTTATCATTAAAAGTATAACATAATCTATACAGATCTAATCTACTATATCCAGTATAATTACAAAATAAATGTTAAAATGAAATGCCTAGAAGAATGAACAGCGTAACACAAAGCACATAATTCGAGAACTTCCATAGATCCTGGTGGAGAACAAATCAAAGACAGCTGTTGTGTTTATAGTTTCTTGAGAGAACCAGAGATACGTAAAATCAATAAGAGATCTTCCAAGCTTCACACCTGGTTCATACTTTATTCAGTACGATCTGTTATATTATTCTGCTTGTATTATTTCTTCTTCTGTGTACAGCTTCAGATATCAACGTAAATCACATTGACTAGTGTTAGAGAATGCAGTGAACAGTCATAGACTTGAGACTGTCGATATCTTCTAACTACTTCTGTGTATATTTCATATATTACATTGACTAGTGTTAGAGAAAGCAGTGAACAGTCATAGACTTGAGACTGTCGATATCTTCTAACTACTTCTGTGTATAGTTTCATATATTACATTGACTAGTGTTAGAGAAAGCAGTGAACAGTCATAGACTTGAGACTGTCGATATCTTCTAACTACTTCTGTATACAATTGAAGATATCGCTTTAATTATCTAAAATTCTACCCGTGCAGCAACTCACAACTTATTCTTATTTTGATTCTCAATGGATCTATAAAGGACAAGATTCAAGCTTTGTGTTTTTTATCCATGTCTGATAGAATTAGACGCTTGACCTCACCTACCATGAGCTCAGAGGGCTGCACATTTTTCTTAATTTGTTTGTCTAGAGATGAAAACAGATTTGAAAACTTTGGAGCAGATGATCTCTTTCTTGCGATCGCTTTTTGATGATTATACCGTTAGACGCGTTCTTATGATGAAATCGACTGTTGTCTGGAGCTCATCTCTAGTGCCATGTAGTTTTGAATGTAGTGTTGTGTTGTAGGGCCAGCATTCCTTTCTTGGGAGGACATACAGGGGGCAGTCTTGCGGAGCAGATGATCAGAATATATATTCTACGCTATATTTGTAATCATCAAGGAAGCAGTCTTTGAGCAATTTCAGTCATTTTCTACGAACATATTCAACCGTCTGTGACTTAGCAGTAGAGAGCTTGATCACATCCCAAGAGTACCTGGTTGAAACTCAGAAGCGGGCAGTTTGGAAACATATTAGTCCCGTGGCGCCTGTGTGGTGCCTGGGGCCTGCAAGGGAAGCAAAGAATAGTACCACTGCAACCTACTTCTTCTTCTTCTTCTGTTCAACTTTGCTATGCGACTACTCCGGATGTTCATAAACAGGGCGGTGCGCTTGAGGTCTTCACCGGTTCCTCATAGTTTGTCTTGTAGTGTTGTTTCTGTTGGCCAGATCTCCAATCTCTCACTACTCAGACTAGGGCAGTCTTGCAGGATGTGCTCTGGGGACTGCTTTGGTGCTCCACAGGTGCAGGCCGCCGAGTCCCTGAGACCCATTCTGTGGAGGTGTGCTCTGAGACGCAGTGTCCGGTTCTAAGTCTGAAGACTGTGGTCTGTGCTTTTCTGTTTAGTGTATTTATACTGTCGTGCTCTGGCCTGTATCCTCCATTTGTTTTTCTCCAGATCATTTTCCTGGATTGTTTCAGGAGAGTCTTTGCTTCTGTAAACTTTGTGTTGGGTGGTGTTGTGTTAGGCTCCCCGGCCTTTATGAGTTTGTCAGCCTTTCGTTTCCTGGTATGCCACAGTGAGCTGGTATCCACTGTAAGACCAGTTCGGATTTTTTGACAACAAGCTGATATTTTGCCTATGTCCTGAATGAGCTTGTCTTGTCTGGGACTTGAGATAGCCTGGAGAACGGATCTTGAGTCGCTAAAGACTGCAATATTTTTGCTGACACTTGCTGGTCGTTGAGAATCTGTATGGCTGCAAGAAGGGCTGTGCCTCTGCTCTAAAGTTGGGCATGTTCTCCTGCTGCCAGAGAGTGTGTTTCTGTGATTCCTTGAGGGTGAGTGATGAGATTCCGCTGCCTCCTTTCTGGTAGCATCTGTGGCTGAGCTATCTAGGAACACATGTCCATGTGCTGGTGGGATATTGCTCTCGTAGCATTTGGAGTGAAATGGCTCTTTGCTCTGTCTCTGTTTGTATTTTTTGGAGATTATTCCTGAGACTTCTAGGTGTATTTGGGCGTGTTTTGAGCATGTCCATGGCTCTGGTATTATGGGTTCCCACATTTCTGGGTCAGTTTCTAGAATGTCTGTATGTTGCATATGAAATTCTCTGGCCAGATGGTTGGGACTTTTCCTTGCAAGTCTGTTTTTGTTTCTCTTGGAATTTTGTGTGTAGAGGGTGTTCTTTTAGCTGTTTTAGTTTTTCAAACTGGGTGAGTGTTTTAAATTTTCTGAGGAGTTCTAGAGGCTCTATGTCTGCGGTTTTTCCATTTCTACGATAGGACTGCTTTTCATTGCTCCCAGAGTTATTCTTAGGCCCATGTTTTGTACCTTGTCTAGTTTTTGTGTGTTTGTTTTGGCTGCTGTTGTTCAAGAGCTGGAGCCATATTCCATGATGGGTCTGACTGCTCCGTGTAGACCTGCTTTAATATTTTTGAATTTGCGCCCCAGGACGCCAGCTAGTTTCTTCATCAAGCAAGTCTTTGTATGGCTTTTCTTTGAATTTGTCTATGTTTGGCTTCCAGGTAAGTCTGCTGTCTAGGGTGATTCCAAGGAAGGTGGGTATCTGTTTGGGGTATTGTTTCGTTTTCTAAATTGATGGATACTTTTTCTGGTGGGGAGAGGGAAAAACAGTTGCTGTGGTTTTGTGTGGTTAATTTTGAGGCCCCAGCTTTTGTCCAGTTCTCCACTTTTTCCACTGTTTTTGTAGTAAATATGATGTTTTGAGTGTGTACTGCAGCTGTCCAGATTCAGAAGTCGTCTGCATGTAGGCTGTTTGAGACCTTCTAGGGGCAGCATTTGGTGATGTCATGTATGTATATTAGGAATAGCGTTGGTGCTATCACACTGCCCTGTGGAACTCCTTCCTTCATTTTTGCATCTTGCTGAGGTGGTTGTCTATTTTTACTCTGGCTGTACGTCGGAGAGAGGTTTCTGATCCAGGAGAACATGTTGTGGGAGACTCCTGTTTGTAGGACTTTCAGCATTAGGCCATCGTGCCATACTGTATCAAATGCCCGGGAGAGGTCAAAAAAATATGGCTGTTACTTTCTTTCTTTCCTGGAAGGCGTTTCAATGTCCTGGGTGATGTAAGCTAGTTGGTCTCTGTGCTTCTGTTTTGTCTGTAACTGGTCTAAGTGGGGTGAGCAACGAGTTTGTTTCTATGTACCATGTCAGTCTCCTGTTTACTAGCCTCTCCATCAATTTCCTGCACAGCTGAGTAGGCTGATGGTCTATAGCTCTTTGGGTCATTTTTGTCCTTGCCTGGTTTCAAGATGGGGTAGATGTGTGCCTCCTTCCAGGTTGATGGAACTTGACCTGTTTTCCAGCTCTGGTTGAAAATGCTGAGGAGAAACCTTTTGCCAAGAGGACCAAGGTGTTTAAGGAATTCATTGGTAATTCCATCCGCTCCAGGTGCCTTTTTCTCCTTTAGCTTTTTATTTGGTCTTCTAGCTCCTGCAGGGTAAACATAGCTGTCATGTTGTCTGTTGGGATTGTGAGGTCAAGACTATTCAACAGTTGCTTTGACTGGTTTTTAACTTCTCTTTCTTGCCTGTTGAATTTGGACCTGACTTTCCAATTGATAGGTTCTAGCTAATAGGTCTGCTGTTGCTCTGCCGGTGACAAATCCTGTGTCTGTGTGTAGCACAGTTTTGGTCCGTTCTGTCCTGTCACCGTTTAGGGTTTTTGTGAGGTTCCATAGTTTTTAGTGTCTTTCTCTAGATTTAAGGAGGCAGTTTTTTCATGCCAGCTGTCTCTCATGCTTTTCTTCTTTTCTTTGGTGAATATAGCCTTTGTCTTGTTGTGTAGGGTAACATTTTCGTCTGTGGGGTCTGCTTCCATGTTTTCTTTGTATGCTGAGTTCAGCGTGAAGCTCTTCCAGTTTAGGGACCAATAGGGTCGGTAGTCTTCCCTTCTTCCTCTTGGTATACTTGTTTTTGTTGCATCTAGAACCCAGCTGTTGAATGTTTGGAGTTTGCAGGTTTAGGCTATTTTCTTTATTTTCATGTTCTTGATGGCTTATTCTAGGTGTGAGGTGAAGATATTCCAATTTGCTTTCTTATAGTTCCAGCTGCGGGTGAGTGTTCCTTTGGGGTGTTCCTCTGTCCTTTCATGGAGATTATTATGGGTTTATGGTCACTGCCCCTAGTTGGTTGACACCTTCGACTTGAATTTTTCAACATCTTCAGTCGCTATTGCTAGATCTGGGTTGCTGGTTGTTCTCAAGGTCGAGGAGTAGTATGGTGGGGTCACCAGGTTTGTTTAGCAGAACAAGACTGTTGTTGATGATGAAGTCTTCTACTTCCTCTCCTTTTATATTTAGGTCAGAGTACCCCCAGCTAGGAGAATGGCTGTTGAAATCTCCAACTATTATCCAGTTTTCTGTGTTTGGTTGTATGTTGTTTAATGGATAAATTTGTTTGGTGGTGAATATATGTTGCAAATTGTGATTTCCTTGTCGTTGGTTTTTAGGCAGATGGTTATCGCTTCTGTATCAGTTGATTGGGAGCGGTGCGTTTCCCAGGCTGAGAACTCTGTTTTGACGGCGTCATGACTTCCCCCTTGGGTCGGTCTTCCCTGTCTTGCCTGAAGATTTCGTAGCCTCTAATGGAGAATCTGTGCGTGCTGGTAAGATGTGTTTTGGATGCAGCACACATCGATGGCGTGCCCTTCAGAGAATCTTTGCAGCTCTATTTTTTGTTTCTAACGCCTTCCGCGTTCACTGCATTATTTTCAGATCTTGACCCGTGTGTTTACTCTCGTCTTCTCTGGCTGGTCTGAGAGTGTGAGGAATTGTGTTTGCTGTTGTGTTTGAAGAATGGGGTTCCTGTGTTGAGCCTGCCTGGTTTCGACCTGTAAATATGACACCGTACCGGAGAAAAGTGTTGGTTGCATAGCTTCGGTTTTTGCGTAGATGCGCTTTTTTTTCCCCGTGCCGCTGGGCATGCATCTTCCGACTTGACTTTTGAGGTTTCATTTCTGGGATCCTCCACCATGGCAGATTGCCTTTCTCGGCTTAAGGGCTCTACCTCCCCCGGGACCGCCGTATTTAACACATAGCGAAAGCGGCGTGTCGGTAGTGATCGCAATTCTGATCGGTCACCATCGTACTTCCGAGTCTTTAACTCACCACAAACATATCCGAATAACACAATATATCCTCATCCAAATAAATGAAAAGAGTAATCCGGGCCAAAGAAGCAAAGATGAAGTGATCAAAATTTATTGCTGACGCAAACCCGATACGTTCGCCAGCGCCATTTGTAAACCGGAAGTCCGAAAAGACTGCAACCTACAATGCATGTCGTAAAAAGGCGACTGATGTAGGCCCTAGGATGCTACCTAGTAAATAAAAAGCAGCGCAGATATCGGATGTGCTTCACTTGTAGGCGAAACCGGCACAAGGTACATTCGCTCTAGGCTCAGATCACCAAATCACAAAAGAGTGGTCAATATGGAGTGTTCGAAGAAGAAGAGGTCCGGGGTTTTTTAAACCCCTTTAGCTGCTAAGGACGTATATATACGTTTTTCCCATTCACTTCTAAAGATGCATTAACATATCTGTTATTATCCCCTTTTCCCTGTGGGCTAAAGACGTGTTAAACGTTATACATTGCTACTGTCACTGCATAGCACATTCCGTTTTTGACCTAGAAACAAAGAGTAGCTATTTTTAGCTCAGCCTTCAGAAAGTATGTAACAGTGAAAGGGTTAAGAATGATAAAAAATTGACCCCACCGTTCAGAAATCAATGAAACTAGTGAACGTATAAGCGGTGCCTAGAAAACGAAGACCGTTTACTGTATTTGATTATGACGTCCTGTAAGGCATATGCCATGATTTTCATTTCATATACAACCACCAAAAAAATTTTAGAAGTCATCATTTCCTTCATGATCACAATTTGTTGCATGTTCAGAACTGTAAATCTATGACCAAATATCAACTGAGAACTCAATCATTTCCTTCATGATCACAATTTGTTGCATGTTCAGAACTGTAAATCTATGACCAAATATCAACTGAGAAGTCAATCATTTCCTTCATGATCACAATTTGTTGCATGTTCAGAACTGTAAATCTATGACCAAATATCAACTGAGAACTCAATCATTTCCTTCATGATCACAATTTGTTGCATGTTCAGAACTGTAAATCTATGACCAAATATCAACAGAGAAGTCAATCATTTCCTTCATGATCACAATTTGTTGCATGTTCAGAAATGTAAGTCTATGATTAAATATCAACTGAGAAGTCAATCATTTCCTTCATGATCACAATTTGTTGCATGTTCAGAACTGTAAGTCTATGACCAAATATCAACTGAGAAGTCAATCATTTCCTTCATGATCACAATTTGTTGCATGTTCAGAAATGTAAGTCTATGATTAAATATCAACTGAGAAGTCAATCATTTCCTTCATGATCACAATTTGTTGCATGTTCAGAACTGTAAGTCTATGACCAAATATCAACTGAGAAGTCAATCATTTCCTTCATGATCACAATTTGTTGCATGTTCAGAAATGTAAGTCTATGATTAAATATCAACTGAGAAGTCAATCATTTCCTTCATGATCACAATTTGTTGCATGTTCAGAACTGTAAGTCTATGACCAAATATCAACTGAGAAGTCAATCATTTCCTTCATGATCACAATTTGTTGCATGTTCAGAAATGTAAGTCTATGATTAAATATCAACTGAGAAGTCAATCATTTCCTTCATGATCACAATTTGTTGCATGTCCAGAACTGTAAGTCTATGACCAAATATCAACTGAGAACTCAATCATTTCCTTCATGATCACAATTTGTTGCATGTTCAGAAATGTAAGTCTATGATTAAATATCAAATGAGAAGTCAATCATTTCCATCAAGATGAAAATTTTGTTGCATGTCCAGAACTGTAAGTCTATGACTAAATATCAACTGAAGTTGAAGAATTGACTTTACTGCATCGGGTTTCCCAATAAGACTTGGTCCCTTTCCACAGAAATGGCACATCATTTGTGGAGAGTATTGCGCTCTGTAGCTCCAGCAATGATCATTTGATATCCTGAAAAATGCACTTTGAACCAAATGACAGATTCAAACTCACAACATTCAGGATGCAAGACAAACAGCCTGGCCGCTTCACCACAGAAGATATATGTAAGACCGAGAATGGTTGGATAGGAGATTCAGGTGGTAGCTTAGAGTCTACATGTGTGTCCCAACTGCAGGAACTTGAGTTAAACATGGTTTTGCTAGATTTGAACACTACATTTGTACAGCAGATGTGTGTTACCATTGACTTAGAAGAAGACCAGTACAAGGCACATCCTTGTTCTGACTTCCATAGTACGATAAACATTGTTATGGTTTATTAACCAACACAGAACTGGATTATCTGTCGGACAGTACTGATGGAGTCACAGACTTTAATCCATGCATGTTTTATCAGTGACTCCATGAGTACGCACAGAAAGATTGAGATAGGCTGGGCTCCAAAGACACTGGTTGAAGTCTTCGAATTGGCCTAGGTTGATAAAAATCAGTTTTATTTTTGTGCCAGAGCCTAGTCGAAGGAAAGCATGCAGGTATGGCTGCTGTATAAAGCGGGTGAGCAATTTACCAGGCTGATATTCTTAATTCCTAAAGAAGTTGTGGTTACTAAACTGACATCATTGCACTCCAGGCAGACCCATAGGTGCTCAGTCTTCCCCAACAGATATAGAAGAGTATGCATACTGATGGTTCCTTGGCTCGCTGATTAAACACCTAAAGAAGTGAGGGTGTGTAAATGATTCAAAGAATGAAGATGAATCTGCAACCCTAACCAGACTTCAAGAATAACAAATCAAATGTCATGTAGCTAGATAAGAGCACTTTACTGGAAACTAAACAAGAATAGTAAACCAACATATAACGTATTGTTAGCTGCAACACGCTGATAAACACACTGATTAAGAGATGGGAGCACTTATGGACTAATTGGTTTGGTGCGAGTGACATTTTTCTTTAAATCACAAATTCATCTCCCCTACACTATACCCACACAAACCACCCTCCAACACACACTCCCTAACCACATAAACCTAACCCTTCATCATACACTGCATTGACCCAAACCTTACTTTCACATTTTGCCTGTATCTACTCAATCCATGTTCTAAAAAGTCTTGTGAAATCACAAAACTTTTTATTGTCAGATATAAGAAAATACTCAAAGGTACACATCTCACATGATAGATGTATCTACTAAAACTAGACAGACACAAACTCAGAATTAAACAAAATTGTTATACTAAATGCATGCATAAATAATCACATATTCATCTTGTGGTCTATATCATTAACCTTCACTCTCAAGACTTTCATGTGAATAACTACTTCATTCATTCTTGAGAATTTCATGTGAATAAATCTGTTAACTTTCATACTTCCATGTGAATAAATCTGTTAACTTTCATGTGAATAAATCTGTTAACTTTTATACTTCCATGTGAATAAATCTGTTAACTTTCATGTGAATAAATCTAACTTTCATGTGAATAAATCTGTTAACTTTCATCTTCCGGAATAAATCTTTTAACTTTCATGTGAATAAATCTGTTAACTTTCATGTGAATAAATCTGTTAACTTCCATGTGCATAAATCTGTTAACTTTCATACTTCCATGTGCATAAATCTGTTAACTTCCATGTGCATAAATCTGTTAACTTTCATGTGAATAAATCTGTTAACTTCCATGTGCATAAATCTGTTAACTTTCATCTTCCATGCATAAATCTGTTAACTTCCATGTGAATAAATCTGTTAACTTCCATGTGAATAAATCTGTTAACTTTCATGTATAAATCCGACAAAGGAAATAGTCCACTATAGACCAGCTGAATTGTTGTGGAATGTTTCATAAAGTAAGACATGGCCTCTGTGGCTAAGCCTTTGCCTTGCATTCTGAAGGTGTGGGTTCTAATTTAGACTGCGTGCTTCCTATTCATGAGTACATTTTCCAAACACTCCAAGGATTCTTACCGGAGCTGTGAGTTCGTGCAATACTCTTGGCAGGTAGTGTGCCATTTCTGCAGAGAGGATAGAGCCATATGGGGAAAACGCACAATGAGCCACTCCTTTTGCTCTAGACATAATATGACTATGTTCTACTTTGCTTACTGAAGTAAACTTCGTAGGTCTACTACAGATAATAACTGTTACAGAGCTGAAGCACAATGCACACAGATCTGATGCACCAATCTTGTATCTGTCACCAGTGTGTTTGCTGGGCCTGCAAGAGAGTAAAAAATAGTAGCACTCCAATCACGAGGCATATCGTAAAAGGCGACTGAGGTAGAAGCCTAGGAAGCTACCTAGTAAATAAAAAGTGCCAGTAGAAATTGTATCAGTGTGTTCTCCTAAATCTTGTATCTTTAGTTTAGATGGTGTACAAATCTGTTGTGCACTGTTAGTAGTCAGAAAATGATGACACTGTCCTGCTTGTAGAACTGATGAGAAATATCAGGTTTTGATTAGCTTAGATTGTCTTACTCCCACTTTGATAAAAATATATATATATTCCTCTTGTTTTTATATGTTACACTGAGCCTGCAAGTAATTTCTCCACACCGCTCTGTCCTGGGCAACTCACTCAATCTCTTCCATGGAATTGAGTACGATATTTCTTGCCTCTCTCAGCAGTTCATTTCAGGGTTTCTCTGTGGCACTCTCTTTCTTTAATCATTTGCCTCCTTCAATGCCTGCTTTGGTATTCTTTGATTATTTCTTCTCAAGGTATGCCCAACATATTTCCATCTTCTCTTTCTTGTAGAGTTATTACTAGTAGTTGTCAGACATTTCTCTGATTCATCACTTCTCCTGAATTCATTCATACTATTCTATGTTCATTATTTTTCACGACTACTTACTATTTTCAAATGCATTCAACTACTTTCTATATCTTTAGTCATTTCTCCAACTCTGCTGGCATATGTAAGAATTGAAACATTGTGATTGAAAATTAGTAATTTAGTTTTAATGACTGACAGTGAGGTGAATCATACACCTCAATGATGCTATAGTTTTTAGTCGTTGGATCATCATCACTGCACGCCGAGTGAGTTACCGGGCCCAAATTTGGGGTGTAAAGAATAGAACCACTTTTACCTGCCACGCATGTCGTAAGAGCTAAGGAGGTTTGGCTGAAATCGGATGCACATGTCTAAACATGCTAGAGTCTATGCGTTTGAGGGCCTACCAAATCAATGTGCAACGTATATACGTTCTTGGCAAAGATCAAACATATCACAAGGAGTGATTAAAATTGGTAGTAAAGAACAAACGCAAAGAAGAAGAAGATCATCACTGCACATGGAACCAATTAGTCCATAAGCTCTCCAATCACCTCCTCAGTATGTCTCTCAGTATGTAGTGACTAGCAACACCAGTTCTTTGTTGGTTTACTATCTTTTTTTGGCTACCACTGTAGTGCTCTTGTCTAGCTACACTATATTTGACTTGGAATTCTTGTAGTCTGGTTAGTGTTGTAGATTCACCACCATTACTTGAATGCAGCTTATCTGATGGCTGAAAGGAGAACAAAGAAGAGGCCTTAATAACCTGATTTTAATGCATTCAGTTACTATGAATCAACAAAACAAACAAACCCCATGGTTTCAGATCTAATCTATTAGGACACACACATATGCTGCTAGTTTTTCAGTTTCATATTGTGTTCTGTGACTTGGCTGGCGTCAGTGTTGTGATAATGGACTCGTACACAAAGAAAGTGATTGCACGGCTGAGGTCACTCTCAACAGATTGGGCCACAAGCCCTTGTAGTAACCAAAAAGCCTTCATATCTGAAATCAAATTGAAAACAGGTTAATTTTGAATAGTTTAAGGCTAACTAATTTATATTACTTCATCCAATATCTGGTAATTTATGCTGAGAGGATTTAAAGTTTTATTCAATTTCTTAAAGATGTAAATAAGGTGCATGTGGTGCTTTACCCCAAACTGTTTATATTTTATTCAATTTCTTAAAGATGTATATAAAGTATTATAAACACCAAAGCCTGTTTGTATTTTATTCTTATTCTTATTCTTTTTTGCGTTCGTTCTTTACGACCAATTTTAATCACTCCTTATGATATGTTTGATCTTTGCCAAAAACGTGTTATCGTTGCACATTGGTTTGGTAGGCCCTAAGCGCATAGACTTCTACACGTTTAGGACACATGCATCGATTTCAGCCAAACCTCCTTAGTAGCCTCTTACGACATGTGTGGCAGGTAACAGTGGTTCTATTCTTTACACCCCAAAATTTGGGCCCGGTAACCACTCGGGCGTGTATTTTATTAAATTTCTTAAAGATGTAAATAAGGTGCCTGTGTGGTGGCTTATATTGACAGCTGTTTATATTTATTCAATTTTTCAGGATTTATATTAAGATCTTGCTTGTTCACATATTCAGGAGCATAGCTTTTATCTTCCTAGAACATCAACTGGGTGACATGTTCCTGAAGTATTCCCTTTTGCAAGTATCATCTCTTATTTCCATTTAATACTGATGGTTTGCTGCCATAATTAATCATATTGTTTCAATATAATCTTTCATCTCCGAAATCGGAGAAGGCACGCCTGTATGGCGGAGGCACTGATAAAAGAAAGCAGGCCTTCATGTAAAAATCCGTAAGAAAAAATGAAGGTGCTCTGACAAGACCTGAATTCATTGCAGGCGAACACAAGAAGAGGAAGAATACAATCTTTCATCTCCAACCCTCAATCTTTTTCAAGAAGTTGATTTGATTTTCTTTGCAAATGAATGCTAAATATTTGCCATAGATTTTGACTTTGAAAGCACAGAAAAATTGGAAACAATCTTCTGTATTTATAAGTACTCAAATTTATATATGATTTTGAATGTGTCAAAAACTAACATAGAAGCTTCAACAGCAGAAAGTTTAAATTCACCCTTCCTCAGAAGTTGGGTACTACTGCATAGGATAGACTCCAAGTCAATCACACCAGCATTTAACCATATAAGTTTTGTGATTGAATCCATGACTTAGAATTCTATATGTTTGGTGAGTGAATCTAGAATACGAACATTGAGCTTTGTCACACGACTTAAATTCTGTATGTTTGGTGACTGAATCTAGAATACGAATATATGAGCTTTGTCAACACGATTTAGAATTCTATATGTTTGGTGAGTGAATCTAGAATACGAATATATGAGCTTTGTCAACATGACTTAGAATTCTGTATGTTTGGTGACTGAATCTAGAATATGAATATATGAGCTTTGTCAACACGACTTAGAATTCTGTATGTTTGGTGACTGAATCTAGAATACCAATATATGAGCTTTGTCAACATGACTTAGAATTCTGTATGTTTGGTGAGTGAATCTAGAATACGAATATATGAGCTTTGTCAACATGACTTAGAATTCTGTATGTTTGGTGACTGAATCTAGAATACCAATATATGAGCTTTGTCAACATGACTTAGAATTCTATATGTTTGCTGAGTGGCCAGTGCATTAAGATATGATCCATTATGTGAGTGCCACTATGACTTGAAACTCTATAAAGAAGTGGTCAAGGATATACTCACACCCAAATTTGTTTAAGTACATCTATAACTCCAGAATAGCTGCGATGCTGGTCCTGTAACCTTTACCTCAACACCTGATATGGATATGAGTTGCAGCACAAACATTTTGGACAGAGCTGCAAATGTGAGGTATTCCACAGAGCTCTAAAATGTAGACCAAACAAGTATTGAATCTAGCAGTTAAATACATAGTCTAGCAGTTGAATACATAGTTTAGCAGTTGAATACATAGTCTAGCAGTTGAATACATAGTTAGCATTGAATACATAGTCTAAACAGTTGAATACATAGTCTAGCAGTTGAATACATAGTCTAGCAGTTGAATACATAGTCTAAACTGATTGAATACATAGTCTAGCAGTTGAATACATAGTTTAGCAGTTGAATACATAGTCTAGCAGTTGAATACATAGTTTAGCAGTTGAATACATAGTCTAGCAGTTGAATACATAGTCTAGCAGTTGAATACATAGTCTAGCAGTTGAATACATAGTTTAGCAGTTGAATACATAGTCTAGCAGTTGAATACATAGTCTAGCAGTTGAATACATAGTCTAGCAGTTGAATACATAGTTTAGCAGTTGAATACATAGTCTAGCAGTTGAATACATAGTCTAGCAGTTGAATACATAGTCTAGCAGTTGAATACATAGTCTAGCATGTTTATTTTCTTCTGTATGAGCTTCAATTTTAATTTATAAATCACACACATCTGTTAAAATAAAACTTGAACTAGCAGTTATTTGTAAGAAACTACACATTGTCGATAGTCAAAAGTTGGACTTCAGATAAGTTATGAAAAGATAAATATAATGAAGGCACCTAAGACAAATAAAGCACATATTCTGGAATCCAAAATGATTAAATTAACAGAGCAGTTCACCTATTTGGGTAGCAATTTTGATTGCAAGGGAGATAATAAATAAAAGAAATTATGCTATGAATCATTGTTAAAGCAACATCAGCTTTTTAAAAAGTCTAAATAAAATTTGGAACTCCAAGTTATATATTTTTAACAAAACATTATGAATTTTCAATCCTAATGTTGTCTCAATCTTAACATATGCCTCCGAATATTTGGAAATGACTAAACATATAGAATGTAAGTTGAATGCATTTGAAAATAGATGTCTGAAAATAATGAACATAAAATTGAAAATTGGGAGAAGTGATGAAAACAGATATGTCTGTCAACTACTAGCAACAACTGTTAGAGAGAGAAAAAAAGATGATATTTTGGATATATTCTGAGAAAAAATCATCAAAGAATCAAAAGTAGTAGTTTTGAAGTGAGAGACAAGAGGTTCACGAAAGAATGGAGCACAGATCACTTCTTACTTCCCATTTCCTAGATTTAATATCAACTAAACAGAATATATTTTAAAAAGTAGGTCATATATTTCAGTGAAACAAATCATGTTTCAACTAACCAGTCAGATCCAATGGCTCTCTCTGTGTTTACTGTATAATGTTTTCATTTCTTCATAAGCCATAAACTGCAAGGCACCATGAGAAATACCAAATATTCCTGGCAAGAAACCCTGTTTAGAAAAAAATACAATCTATTAGTAGGTTTTAGCACCTTGCAATTGCTAATTTCAACGTTTAAATGACATGTGCATATTTTATGTCCCTGTTGGGGCATAAAAGAAAAATCCTAACCTGAACAGTTTCCCTGCAAGTGCACTATTCATACGGCAATTAAATTCCTCAAGTTTTTGTTCCCCTGTTCTACACCACCCTAAAAGCGGTTACTAAGCAGTAACAACATTTTTATTGACATATATAAAACTTTAATAAGAAAATGTGTGAAAAGTTCCCATCAAATGTACTGTCTGATAAACCCAGCTATAATATGTTTCACAATATTGTATTTCTCTAACACTTCAAACTCCCTATGATATTATATGAAATGTGGAACCAGCGTAAAGTGTACTAAACCCAACAAGCTAGTGGAACAATCAAAAGGGAAATTTATCATTCAATAACTTATCCTAACAGAACTCTCCCACACGCAACAGTTTAATTTCTCTCTCTAATATGCCAGATTTTTCCACCTCCTGTGCCCCCTTTGTTCAAATCATCTATCAAATCCTGAATCATTTCTTCTTCATTTTCTTCTTTTTCTCTCTTGCCCAGAATGCCTCCATCCAATGACTTCTCCAGACCTTACACATTTTTATATACCAAAATAATCTTAATTTTCTCATTCTTATTTGTGCATCAACCATTTTTCTTTGATTTTGAGTTCTTTCGGGAATATTTATTTGTTCTCTTTTTTTGTAGACTACAACTATTTATAAGAAACTATACATCCGGGGTCAATCAAGACTTAATACCCAGAGATAATTTTTGCATGGGCAAACTGTTCTTATATTTGTTTGTTTCATGTGTTGTAAATAACATTTGAAATATTGTTGCCATGCACTAATTGAAAATGTGGCATTTCTATTGTATTAGTTGTGTTACATTTGTTTACTTTTAGTGGATGTCAAGGAAATTTTCTGACTAATATTCTTTTAAAAAATAATCAGTTTTCAAACCATGAGGTATATTGTGGAACAATGTAAGACCCCTATTTTTTCATTGATCACAGGTACAAAATGGGTGAGGGTAACACTATGCCATCTCTACTTCCCTGATTTTCAGGTGCCCAAATGAGGCTAGGTCTACCTCTGGTCGAAAATAATGCCTGTAGGAGGGATATTGATAATAAGAAAAGCAGGCCTTCATACAAAAATCAGTCAGAAGTCCCATACCAGACTACGCCTGAACATGGGGGCAAATGCAGAAGAAGAAGGAGATTTGGTTGACCAGAAAGTCATTAGGGTCTGAAAAATTAAACTTCCATTGTAGAATTTTATCCTAGGACCATGCACCTTCAAACAAGTGCACTAATTACTACCTTGTTGAGGTTCTCAAACATCTGCATCTAACAATAGCAATGTTTGTGAGGATGGTCTTTGATCAATCTTACATTGGCATTTGCATCAAAATCTAATCTTTTACAAAAACATTTTGTGAAATATGAAAGTTTTTGAAAATCTTTGGTCTATTTCACATCTACAAAGATGAAAAATAATATTATGCATTCCACATATTAAAATTTTCGCTATATTATGACGTCATGTGCGCTAATATTAAAAAGATGGACAGATTAAATTACAACCAGAATTTATAAGTCTGCAAAGATTTTTAGTCTTTTCTTTCATCTCTGTTTTGGTTTCTTACAAAAAACCCGTTTTTTGTTTAGTGTTTCATGTGTTTCTCAAAATGATAAAATGACACAAACTTGTCATTATGAAATAATACACGATACAATCCCGAAACCCCTTTATGTTTGTATATGCTGGTCAAGTTTCCACATTCCACAAACTGGACATTGCCTGGGGGAGCTTACTGTAAACATACGAGTTTTGGATACCCAAAGTGGGTTGGTTAAACTCAAAGTAGCTAATCCTGTTGAAAACAAAAGTAAAATACAGACATATAATAAATACAACAAATAACAAAAGACATTCATTTTTCAAAGAAAACAAAAATAAAATACAGACATTTTATAAATACAACAACAAAATAATACAATTTTTAAATACAGCAAACAAAATAGACATTTTATAAATACAAAATATAAAGTACAGACATTTTATAAGTACAAAATAAGGGATGTTTATAAATACAACAATAAGTGCATGTTTTATAAATACAACAATAAGTGCATGTTTTATAAATACAACAATAAGTGCATGTTTTATAAATACAACAACAAAATACATACAATATATAAATACAATAAACAAATATTTTAAAACAACAAAATAATACATTTTGTAAAAAACAGAAAAACAAAATAGACATTTTATAAATACAAAAATACAAAGTAGACTTTATACATATAATAAAACCACAATACATATATTTTATAAATTCAACCAAAAAATAAATTATATAAATACAAAATATCCACAAAGCATGGACTTTTTGGAAAAATTGTATAGAGATAAGTCACATATGTATAAGTAGTAAAATATTGATGAAGGGATTTACTCTAAACTGGCAATCATCATGTCTCCCAGGTCCAAGATTTTTATTTGTGTTTTCCATCCTGCATCCATGTTTTTGATGTGTTGTAACTTTAGAGCAAAAACAGGAATGAAATTATGTCAACTGTATCTGACATTAATAACATACTACACATAGAAGAAATGATAACATATTACAACATATAGAACAAATATAATTAAAAAAAAGACAAACAAAAATCAAACATAGTCAAAGACAAATCTAAAAATGAAGTTAACTCACCATGTTTACACATGTCTCTGTCCCTAATGGCAGAAATGGCACACCATCTACCAAGAATGTTTTGCAAAAACCCCACTCTGTAGCTCCAGCAATAATCCTAGGATCTCATGAAAAAATTGTACACATGACTCAGCCTGGATTCAAACCCACAATCTTCAGAATGACAAATTTCTTAACTCCTCCACCATAGAGACCCCCTATAGAAAGGTTAAATATTATTGTAATATGTATAGAGTAATAATTTCAGTTTTGGAACATAATTAATTTCATTAGCCACATCTTAGAAAATAAAGTTTTGCAAAATGGATCAAATTCATTTGAAACTGGATTACTAAGAAAACGAACTGAAATTTAGTTCTTCTTTTAGTAGTATGAGGTATGTAGAGCAAACTAGTACCACCGAGAAGTTTAATCTGACGATTGTGTATTGAAGAACACCCTCAAAGATAACATCCAGGAAAAACAAAATAAAACTGACAGAATTAGAGAATCCACATAAGTTATTGAATCAAAGATAACTTACAAAACCAGAATTCAACATATTAAAACACTTCAGGAGGACTCATGTTCTCATTTTCTTGCAGCGGATGTTGAAGGTATGCATACTGTTGGTACATGTGGCTAAGCTGTTAAATATACTTTTCATTCTGTATTCAGTAAGTCATGTAGAGAAGCTATACGTCAAAATTATAGCAACAAGAATTCTATCAATTATAGAACCACAACTGAGTAACACTCAATTTGGATTTAGAAGGAGAAAAATTGTACTAATGCCCTGTTTATATCAAGACAACCATGCGAAATTATGATCAAATATGACAAACAACTCAATAAAGCAGTTATACATCAAGAAAGACTATAGCTTAAGTGGTAGTCAGCTTAATCACAACCTAAGCGTACCTAGTTCAAATTCTGTGACCAGCAGTTTGGAAGCAAATTTGTTCAGCATGGATTTTACAAAGGTAAAAATAGACCTCATCATTAAAAAAACAATGGCATACTACTGAACATATAGATGGTGCTTAAAAAATCGATGACTCGTTTACTGTGGTTGTTGGTGAAGTCCTGTAAAGAATATGCTACATTTTCATATCAAAAAGGCTATCAAGAGTGTATAGAAATAAATTGTGGGCAATGTCAAACAAATACAGAATTCAAGGACAACTGCCAGGCACCTCTTTAATATAAACTAATTAATACATTCTGAGTGAGAGCAAGAATAAAAGAATCTTACAGATTACTCACAAGAAGAAATACAGTCCCCATGACAAACCTGCCCCTGTGACATTTGGAGTTACTCCACGATACAGTCCCTTCAAAACCATCTGCCTGCATTGCACTGGAATGCATGTATAACACCTGTGTAATGTGGGCGGGCAGTTATCTTGTGGCCAGGTCCTTCATCAACTAAAATGTTTTAAAATATACATTTTTATTAGAATAAAATTTGTTGTTTATTTCACAATAATTTGGTTCATTACAGAAACATGGAGAAAATAGACTGACCTGCTGTTTGTTCTATCAATAAAGTTAACCCTCTTGTGATCTGTGTCAAGAACATGTGTACACTGTGTCCTCATTAGGCCCCAATAGCATGTAGAACAGGCACATTCATATTTTGACAAACTGTGATGCTTGGGTTTGCCTGTCCTGGCAGTCCCAGACATCGTTCTGGCAATGAATGTTGATCCCTCTTTACTGATTATATCTCAGTCCTTGGTTGCAGTTTGTATATGATTTGAGCAGAAGAGCATGAGCACAAGTATACCAATTATGATGTCTCAATGTCGTTCTGAATTAAGGAACATTCTCAACCATTTTGGGATATTATCATTTTGTAATTGTAAAAGAAATTAATGAGTTTTCACTATCTATTTTTCTTTCAGGGAAGCAGAAATGTTTGACATAGAGCAGTTATGTTGATATTAGCTTATAGAAGGGACCAGTCAATAGGCTATATTGTCACAGTTTTATGTTCTGGACAGCAGTACGGGCACATCAGCCATTAACAGCGTTGTGTCGAATATGGGAAATTCTGGTACAACCACCAGCTATAATATAGGTGGCGTGATTTCCTAACAGATGGTTTTTGTGCAAGAATGCGGACCAGTATATCAGACAATTACATGCTGTTATGCTGTTTATCAATCTCTGGACATCGGCCAGGAGACTTGTGTAGGCACAGCCACTCGAGATGTTTGTCTGTTGTGAACCAATCTCATCCTATCTGAAGTTGTGCGTTTGCATTTATCTAATCTCTTTGATCCCTTCTCGTTTGCCATATTACATGTCAGCAATCTGTTTCCAGGGCCACCACATGGAGGTGGAGTGGGGTCTTGGTCAGTGCCAGCTCACTCACCCTGATGCTCCCTTTTTATTTCAATACGCCTATAACCTAGTAGACTGACCTGATTTTGTTACATTATGGGATAAACAATGTAGATACAAAAATATTGGTAGACAAGATACATGGTGAGTATGAGGACAGCCTTCATTGCAGCAGACAAGAATGACAAGTGTCCAGATTTACTCTGACCTAAAGGCAACTGCTGAGGGCAGCATACAGTGAGAGACTTGATCAGGCAATTTAACACTAGTCTTTAGACTGTCTAATCTGAAGAAAAAAGAGATATAATCAGATCTTCTTCTTCTGTTAGCCGCTATGAATTCAGGTGTAGTTAAGGCCCAGTATGGTGCTTCTGGCTGATTTTTGAGTGAAGGTTTATTCTCTATCATCAGTGTCCTCGTCATTCGCTAGCCTTTCCAACTTCAGAGGTAATCAGGTCTTAAACACCAGCCTTCGCTGATCATCACAATGTCAAATTTTTGAAACTGAGAGGAGAGACGAGACTATTCATCATAGAGCAACAATTTCACCTAGTTATCACATGACAGATTTTTCTTGGTTGATAAAATTGGAAGATTTATCAAATATCTTCTCATTTAAATACATTCAACTGAAATCTTAAAGGGTTTTAAAGCAGAAGGATTGACTTCATTGCACCTGGTTTTACCCATGGCTCGTATTCTCCCAGAAATGGCATGCCACCTGCCGAGAGTATTGCAAAGTACAAACTCTGTAGCTCAGCAACAATTTAGGGTCTCTGGAAAACTGCACTTGAATTGACGCAGAGTCCCGGGTTTGAACCACGACCTTCGACAAGGAGAAGTAGCAACAGTTTTTTTAAAGCTGACGACAAGATCAAAGTACCGATTAAAACATTAGAATTGTGGCTTTATCAATTATTGAAATGAAAATATGAAATGAAAATCATGGCATATCCTTACAGGATGTCTAAATCAACCTCAGTAAACTATTCTTGATTTTCTAGGCACCACTTATATGTACAGTAATCTGCCATTCCTTTCTGAATGGTGAGGTCTATTTAACATTTGTAAAATCCCTGGGAAAAAATTTGCTTCCAAACTACCTACGAGAGTTTGAACCAGGTACTCTTTGGGGGATTGATCTCACTACCGCTAAGCCACAGACGCCTTAAAATATCGATATTTCTAAACCTCATCAATTTTGTCTTTGTTCTACCAATGAAAAATTTTTTTGAGAGGACACATCTCTTATTTGCATAACATTTGGAAAATTTCATCATAGTTTTCTATAATATTTTCCTGTTTCTGATGCAAGCAAAGACTGTATTAGAGAACTATTTTCAGTTAATGTGTATGAACTAAGAGGAACTTAAAGTAGCAGAAAGACAAGCTCATAATTTGAAAAATTAAAAACAACGGCTAAATCATAGTCTATTTGGTGGGGAAGTCTGCAGCAGCCTCTAGAGGAGCATGTCTACATTTTAAGTATGGAAATATTCAACGGCCATGTTTGTGGTCGTCCTAAAGTTGAATTAAAGACATGTTCAAGGAACCTACTTTAATCAAATTAAAGTCAGTGAGTGAACACTACAAACGCCGAGTGGTTACCGGGCCCAAATTTAGGGTGTAAAGAATATAACCACTGTTACCTGCCACGCATGCTGTAAGAGGCGACTCAAGGAGCTTTGGCTGAAATCGGATGCATGTATCCTAACGTGTAGAAGTCTATGCGTTTAGGGGCCTACCAAACCAATTTGCAACGTATACATGTTCTTGGCAAAGATCAAACATCACAAAGAGTGATTAAAATTGGTCGTAAAGAACGAACGCAAAGAAGAAAAGATCTCGAGAACCTAAGGTGAACTACTACTTTCTTCCAACATATTCAAGCTGATGTATGAAAGTAAACAAAGAAGACTGAACACAAACTGTTGCCATGCACGAAGATTAGGAAAGGTTAAGGTCTAGCGAAGCAACCTCAAGATGTACGCTGAAGCCGGAATATTATATGACTGCTAAGCATGAAACATAGTGCAAGCAGCGATATGCTTGGTAATTTATTATAGGCTAATTAAAATTAACGAAAACAGAAAATGCTGAAGATCTGTCTAAAGCCAAACTATTGCCCTTTCAATGCCAATCTGTCAGCTGTATTGTACTGTTATAATTATAAATCTTTCCAGCGTATTACATATACTAATTTCTTTTGTTTCGTCTGAGGATCATCAAAATTAGAATATATTTTAACTAACGACTTCAACTTTGATCTCTTGATTTTAGTCACGCCTCACGTTTGCAAGTTCTACTAATACTGAATAATATTCTGTGACTGACAGCTACAATATATAGTTGCACAACTAAACATAGAAATAAGTGTCCTAGTATTCTCTAAAATCATGACACCAGTAAATTATAAACATCACACCTTGAAAGCGAACTTTGATGAGATCAAGTGGATGTAAAGAAAGGGAAGACACGACACCTCCTGTGATCCCAGCTGCCAAGTGTTCAAATCGAATGTGGTTTCGTAATCTGCTTTTCTTGTTCGCCAAGAGCTGAGGTTTCGATTCCATTTTGAATACAAGTCAACAATTACAAAAGCCTGCACAATTGTTTATAGACAATACACAATGAAGACATTTTATATCCCCATTTCATCATAACAAGCAGGTAAATGAAGACTGTCTTTACGAGAACGTAAACAACATAAGTGACCTAAAGTTGACCCAAGAAACTCTGCAATAGTCCTCGTTTACAGCGTATTAGCATTTCGCATTTTTAAATTATTATTATTTTTCATTATTATAAAAATACCGAGAGTTTGAGAAACATTTTTATAGTCACGTCCGTGAAAGAAACTCTCCCCATTTGCACTTCACAACGTACATGTGTGGCGAACGAAGCTCATGTAATCAAGCATGAGCACTAGACATAACAAGACCTGTTTATTACAAATTAAATTTTCTACAGTATCAGTGTTTATTTTGTGAACCCATTTATTCATCATCATCACCTTTCAACTCCCATCTGAGCACAGGTCTTCAACAAACTTCTTCCATCTCTTCCTCTCTTGCCATCCCTTCCAATTCTTTCCATGTTTGCCTATCCTCTTTATATCCACCTCCAGCTCTCTTCTCCAGGTCTGCCTAGGCCTTCCCTACTCCTCTTTCCCTGCAGGTTCCAAAACAATGCCTGTCTTGCGATGCTTCCGGTCGTCTTCTCAATGTATGTCCTATCCATCGCCAGCGTCTCTTCCTGAGCTCTCTCTCTCCACTGGTATCTGCTTTGTTCTCTCCTGAGTTCCTCGTTTGTAATCTTATCATACCATCTCAATCCCTCTATCCTACGTAAACATCCATTTACGAAGGTCTGCAGTTTCTGATAGTTTCCTTTGTGGTCTTCCATGTTTTCGAGCCATAGAACAGCACTGACTTCACATTTGACTGGAAAATTCTCAATTTTGTGTTTGTTTGATCTCCCTTGCCTTCCATATCTTACTCAATGCAATAAAGTTCCTCTTGCTTTTTGTATTCTTATCTTAACATCTTTGTTTGTTCCTCCTTCTGTGTCAATGTTGCTTCCAAGGTATGTGTATGATTCTACATCCTGCAGTGCTGTTTCCTCCAGCACAATCTGGTTTACATTTGCAGCATTTATTCTCATGACCTTGGTCTTCCCCGTGTATTTTCAAACCTAGCTGCTGAGACTTATTATTTAAGGTATTCATTTTGTCTTTAATCTGTGCGTGGTTGTGAGACAGCAAAGCCAGATCGTCTGCAAAATTCAGGTCCTCCAGTTGTTTCACAAGTGTCCATTGTATTCCCCTCTGTTATCCGTTGTTGATTTCATGATCCAATCTATAGCCAGCAAGAACAGGAATGGTGATAACAAGCATCCCTGCTCACCCTGTTCTTATCTCAAAGAATTCCGTCAGTTGGCCCTCGTGTATGACTCTGCATTTCATTCCTTCATACGTTTTCTTTATTAGGTTTGCAATCTTTGGTGGAACTCCATAGTGTATTAATAGTTTCCACAATGATTCCCTATCCAGACTATCAAACGCCTTTTCATAATCCACAAAACCTATGTATAGTGGAGAGTTCCATCAAGCTTTGCTCCACTATAATGCGCAGTGTAGCTATCTGGTCCGTCAGGATCTATTCCACGGAACCCTGCTTGTTCTTCTCTCAGTTGTTTATCTATGGCCTCTTTAAGTCTATCGAGTATAATCATGTTTAATACTTTGCCTGGCACTGATAGTAGCAGTATCCCTCTATAGTTCGTACATTCTTGCATGTCTCCCTTCTTTGGCAGTTTACCAAGTGACCTTCTTTCCACTCTACTGGTATCTCTTCTCTCTCCCATATCTTCCCTAGTAATTTGTATAGTAGCTCTGTTGAGGTATCTTTATCTGCCTTAATGGCCTCTGCTGAATGTTGTCGGCCCTGCTGCTTTCCTATCCTTTAAATTTTCTATGGCCTTCATTATTTCTTCTTTACTTGGTCTTTAACAATTAATTTGTAGCTCCTCTTCAGCTGGCTCTATTTCCGGTGGGACCTGCGGTTTGTTTTGGCATATTAAGCAGTTCTTCAAAATGTTCTTTCCATCTCTTCATTTGTCTCTTTAGTGTTGCTAATTACTTTGCCTCTTTCTTTATAAGGCCACTTGATTGTTTGTATTTTCCTGTTAACTTCCTTGTGATGTTATACAGGTCCCTCATATTTCCTTTTTCTGCCGCTTCTTCTGCTTCTCCTGCCAACTCCTCTATATATTTTATTTTATCCCTTCTTATGTTTTGTTTAACCTTTTGTTGCTTCCCCATATCCTTGTGGGCTTTAGCTTTAGCATCTCTAGTTTTGCATCTGTTTAGATCCGCTTTCCTGCTTTTCTTTCTTTTTGATTAGACTAAGGGTATCTGTTGTTATCCAATCTTTGTTTTTCCGCTACTTATCTCCCAAAACCTCTGAGCATGTATCCTTCCATATATTTTTATCTGTTGCCAATGTTCCTCAATATTCATATCGTCTACCAGCTGTTCCAATGCTTGGTACTTGTTTGATACTGCGACTGCAAATCTGTCTCTTACTTCCTGGTTCCTAAGCTCTTCTACTTTGAACTGCTTTCTATAATTTGGGTTTGTTGAATATCTTTAAGTTTCAGCCTGATTTTACTTGTAACGGAGGTGGTGATCCGATGCCACGTCTGCACCTCTGCACACTTTAACGTCTTGTAATGATGTTCTAAATTTCTTATCAATACATATGTGGTTTATCTGGTTAGCTGTTATGTGGTCTGGTGATATCCATGTGGCCTTGTGTACTCTCTTATGCTGAAATATGATGCCGCCTATGATTAACTGGTTTGAGGCACAACAATTTGCGAACTTTCCCCATTCTCATTCATTCTACCCAGCCCATGATTTCCCTATGAGTCTCTTCGAAACTGCTATTGTCGTCTCCTATCTTTGCATTTAAGTCCCCCATCAAAATTATAATATCCTTTTTTCTCTTCCTGTCCATAATTCTTTGTACTTTGGTATAAAACCTCTCTTTAGCTACTTGTTCCCGATCGTTAGTTGGCGCGTAGCATTGGATGACCTTTAGGTTAATTTTCTTTAGTTCTAAATGTTGCTGTTATTATTCTGGGCCCGATTGTTTCCCATTCTATTAATGCTTTTTGTGCTTCTCTAGACAGCATGAGGGCAACTCCTTTACTATGGTGTGTGCTCTCTTCTTCTTTTTGCCCTGGAGGACAGCATTATTTCGCCTGTGTGTAGTTTAATTTTGTCTATTCCTTTCCATCTTGTCTCCGAGACTCCCAGAATGTCTATCTTGTAGTTTTCATCTCTGTCGCGAGCTGGGCTGTTTTCCTGCTCCAGCAACGTTCTCACGTTCCAGCAACCAATTCTGGCATTTTCCGACAGGAAAGAAGGCTAGTCGCATCCCCGGATCCTTGCAGGCTTTCCGGTGATAGTCATTTGCCCCCTGTTGGGGACCTTTCCTGTTCGGATGGTTGAGTTGAGTTATTCCATATTGTTGTACTATCCATGTTTGTTGAAGTTTTTTTGCTTATTTTTTCTACAGGGTGAGGTAGCCAGCCCCACGCCCAACCCTCCTTAGCCGCCTCTTACGACATGCCTGGCAGGTAGACATTGCTGCATATTCTTCCTCCCTGTGGGCCCGGCAGCACTCGGGCGATCCCTACCTAGTCGCCTCTTACGACATGCCTTGTAGGGCGCAGTGTTGCAATTCTTGCTTCCCTTGCGGCCCCGGCAACAACGGGCGGACCATTTATTGTTCTGACAGTATATGTTATGTCTGTCGTGCAAGAAGCCTGAATTTCTTCACTTCTTTTATATTCTTTCTTTAATAATGCATTTTGATCGAAACGTCGCTATATCTTGTTTTGTACAACTATAGGCCTATTACTTTGTTTTCACGTATTTCGCATATGCTACATGGTGTTACTGCAGTCATCTCGTTCTCGTCCTTCGGGAGGCATAGGTCCACAACCAAGGTTTCCACAAGCTCCTATCGAAGGCTATCTTTTCCAGATCTTCCTACTCTCTCCCCATTTTCTTACATTCCAGTTTCAAACTCCCACCTCCATGTTTTTCATGCTTCTTTTCGGGATCCTTTTTCCTCGGTGATGAGCTCTGAATTTCAATGGTTGCGGTTCTGTACTATCCAGTGTTTTTACGAGGTGGGGTAGCAGCCTACCACCTTCTATAGTCTGTCCATTAATTCGTGAGCACGTTCAAATTGATTTTCTCGAAAACTACACTGTTGATCTCAGTGATTTTTGCATGGCCTTAGAATATCCATGACGCTAAAATAAAGCTAACCAGTAGTCCATAGATGCTACGGATTTGCAATCGCGAATTCCTTTGATCTTTTATGACAATTGCAAATACGGGGCTCAAATTTTAGATTTTACAGTAATCCCTAGAATTTGTCCATGTCAATTCTATTCATAGGTGTATCTCCATATTAACTGATAGGTCAAGTAATTAGTGTGCTGCCTTATGTGCAATCGTGAACTTGATACAATATGCAACAGTTAGTCCTCCCCTTCGGTCACCATTAGACCTCAGGGTGTCTTAACTTCACCACAAATTGTATGATGGTAGACGCATTTGGATATGGAAATGTATACGTTGCTATTTCTCAGTCTGTAATCAAAATATGATTTGTATCTCCGAATCTGACGATTCCATGAGGTTGATAATTGTTACTGGCTGGACAAATTGTAATCCATCTCTGTGCCAGTACTCGTCTTTTCTCGGAGCATGTTCAACACACTTCTTCCAGAACTGCATGTCTATCATTGAGAGGGACTCACGTGTCCGAACTTCAACATCACACATTTTAAACGTCCTGTTCTGTTCGGCAACTTGCCCTTTACTTTAGCCCAGACAAGCTCTATCGGATTGAGGTTAGCATGATATGGAGGTAGTCGCAAAGACGTGTGGCCGTATTCCGTAATGATTTTGTCAATATGAAACACCTTTGTCTTATTTGTCATCCTCACCAGGTGCAACAACTCGGTTTCAAATATGTATCATCGAAGCTGACATTTTCCTTAGCAAGCCAAGTCCTAATTTGATCTTTTGTATTTGATGCAGTTGGTACTTGTCTTCCGCTGATACTGCGTTGTGATAGGATGCATTATCCATTACCAAGCATGATAGTCTGTTTAGAATTGGAAGTAGATCTTTCTCCATCCAGTGCCTGAAAATATGTCCGTTCATTTCTGTGTGGTAGTCCCACGTCGGTACTTTTGATTGGAAAATAAGTCCAGCGTCATGGACAAGACCTTCTTCACTGCTTCCTGGATGTGTTAGTATAATACGCTGGCCTTTGCTGCTTGGTATTTTTCTTTCTGTTCACCGTCTACTGATTGCCATTCTTTAGCATTGGTGTGTGAGCATTGACCCAGGATTCGTCCAAATATACAATATCATAGCCTTGCCTCCGCCGCTCACGGATCTGCCTCAGGTATTTACTTCGGCAGCAATTAAATGTGCCTTTTGACAAAATATTCCTCGCCTATAGTTTTCTGATGGTGAAGCCGGCGGCTCTACAATTTCCATAGAGTACTTTTAGAATGTCTATGCTGCAATCTGATTGCAGTTTTAATTTCAGTTTCCTGGAGTAACAAGTTGATTTGTCGCAAACATTTTCAAGAGCTCCCGTCTATGACATCTATGTCAAAGTCGTCAATTGTTCTTTTCCTTCCTGCTTGACATTGTGCACTTTGTGTCCTGTTTAATCCATCGGGAAAAGGATTCTCTATTCGGACCAAGCGCCAGTTGCGTTCGTTTCTCAGGTTATGAATATCGCAATATAGATGACCTCTTAGATTCCCTACGGAAGTGTTGGTATAGTAAAACTGTAACCTTCTGCATTGTTATAAATGTGCACTTCAGACTCATTATGAATGTGATATCAATGTCAGTTTTGATAAGCCAACAAATATGATACAATAGCTTCATACAAATAGCGAGATACGCCTCTAACTATACAACGGTATCCCAATTATAACGTCATATGCTTTCCGCTTTCAAAGTCGACTGGGTTAGGTGACGGAATTCGTGAAACTCATGATATTTCAATGTTACCATAATGTATTTTTAGAACAACGCGTCTGTGTACCGTAAATCTGTTACTATTGTGTACAATCCAGTGAGGTTGATTTTAATATAACCTGAAGAAGAAATATTTCAACTACATCAAATTTTCTTGAAAAAAATATTTTCTAAGCGTCATGGATATTCTAAGGCTGCTTGCAAAAATCACTGAGATCCAACAGTAGTTTTCGAGAAAATCAATTTCAAACGTGCTCACGAATTAATGGACAGACTATAACAACATCGTGGCAGGTAACTTTGGCTCTATTCTTTACACCTGATTTGGGCCCCGTAAGCACTCGGCGAGTCATCATCTTATATCGATAATACTATTAGCTCAGTAAAGTAAACCAAAAATAATGTTACAACAGAAAGTAAATATAATATCTCTTTCATAAGTGATTATTTTCAAGAGAAAGTAGAAGAAGAAAATGAATATTATTTCACTGCTTTGTAACGTTAATATCTTCTCAAACATTCCCTCATTTTCGACACTACCATCTTCCTCTTAAAAGATGGTCCATGTTTGCCATTGAGATGTCTGGTCAACTACTGGTAACAACTGTTATAAGAAGGAAAAGATGGAGATATGTTGGACACCTTGAGAAGAAATAATCAAAGCAGACATTGAAGTGGATGAAAAGGGTTCAAGAAAGAGAGGACAACATAGGAAGACCCTGAAACGAACTTTGCTGAGAGAGAAGAAATATCGGCCTCAGTTCCATGGAGGAGATTTAGGAGTTGCCAAGGATAGAGAGGTATTAGAAATTTCTTCAGACCCTATGTAACGTATAACGGTACGAAAAATTATTTTGTTTTTCATTTATAGCAGAGGTTCAGTATGAATATGATATTTGTAATCTGCCTTGTAACTGACATTATTCATATTCATGATAACCTCATGAGATAAAAAAACATGCACAGTTAATGCATAGTTATTAATGTAGGTTTATTAAACAAAACCTGTTACCATGTATCTGTGAGTAGTTTGCAGATGATGTTATTCCCTAACGTAAACAAACTATATAAAACATGAGTTCTGTTATATTTTTGTTCAACTCTAGACGATATTTATTTTGTTCGAATAATAAATGTATAAAATTTAAGCCATCACTGTATACGTGATCTATAAAGACAAGATACAATTTAAGCCATCACTGTATACGTGATCTATAAAGACAAGATACAAATTTTAAACCATCACTGTATACGTGATCTATAAAGACAAGATACAATTTAAGCCATCACTGTATACGTGATCTATAAAGACAAGATACAAAAAAAGGAACCAAAAAAAACTTCGTGCCGGTTGTTTTGGCGGGTCTTTGTGGCCGATGGGAAGTAAACTCGACAAAAATACCGGAGGTCTGGCACCCAGAATTGTAATGTAAGTGGGTTTACCCACAGTCATAAACAGTATTTAGAGTTGGCTGTGGTTTACAGTGATATCCAAGAACTAGACTCCCCGCTATGGGAAATTGAGTTGTGTGTCCTGACGGTATCGAGGCATAGTAAATGTGAGCACGGTGAGAAGCCTGATAAACACGGTGAGTAGGCACCAAAGTAGAACGAACACGCATAAGGACGATACACAGATGAGCCCACCGGCGAGGCAGACATGCATGGTGCTGATGATGGAGCGACGAAAAGGCGTGGCAAACGTAGGGGCTAGCGGACCACCCAAATGTGCAGAAAAACTGGAAAGCCCAGCTGAGGCTTGAATCCAGTGCAAACGTTCCTGCCGAATGGTGATAAACTGTGCACAGTGAGATAGAAATGGGTAAGGTGTCACCCAGTAGAACAATGTGAGCACAAGTGATGAAGAGAAAATGGACGAGCCCAGTCGGTGGACGAGGGCACAAGCAGAAATGGGCCAAGGGGCACATAAAAGAAACGCGAGGTTGACAAAACGGTGGCGAGCCTCGAAGATGGGGTCTACATCCAGAGAACAATAACAGCGTTTCCCTTCGCAGAGAACTACTACTGCCTTGTAGTTCGATTGGGAACAATCAAAGACTAGCGGAGCAAATCGTACACAAAACTGGACGGCAGGCAAAAAGTAGTCCAAACGAGACTGGTAACCTGGGCAGATGACGCTCAACAACCCGGAAGGAAGGTTGTCATGGGTAGCTGCCTAAAAGAAAATAGCAACCTGCTGCCTTGCAGGTCGGCTGGGGACAGCCCAAGGCCGACGGAGAGCGAACCCAGTAAACGCTGGCACCAGTAAAACCGGACACATCGCCGAAGGATAAGCACCAGAGCTCCAAATGGCGCTAAAGATGTGCAAGCACATCCATGCTAATGCTGCATGAATAAGATTTCCACATGAATAAGACAACAACAGCAGAATGTATGGGGAAATCTGGTACATCGGTCTAAGCGGTGATCGCGAGAGAGAAAACAGGAATGGTGAGATGAAGCTGGGTGGTGGTACTCGTCTGTGCACGTCGGAGTTAGGGGTAAAACGAGCTGATAGATTGGCTGATACGACTACGATATCAGAAATAGCTGCAATCAGCAGGGCCGGCGCCAGAGTATTTGGCACCCTAGGCGAACCTGACCACTGCGCCCGGCAACTAAGATTGAATTAATATTAACTTTCACAAAGGAATGCTATGGTGCCTTTTGTTTTAATTCGTATTTGCATTCAATAAAAAGAAGAAGAATAGAATAGAACATGTATAATCTATATAATCTAATATATAATATAATAATCTGTATATTCGTTTATATATAGTAATATCGAATGTAATCTCAAAACTTTATTTTTGCGCTTTGCTTTAGCAAATGTAGAAACGAGTTCCATTAGTTCAATGTCTTTGGCAATGTCATGTTCAATTGACAGAGTAGCTAGTTCAACAAGTCTTTCTTGTAGCATGGACGTTCGCAAATATGTTTTTATCAGTTTGAGCTTAGAGAAGCTTCGCTCACCACTAGCCACAGAAACTGGAAGTGTCAAGAGAATTCGCAGAGCTATAACAGTGTTGGGGACACTATCTATTAGATTATTTTTCAATATAAAGTTTAGTACATCATGTGGCGATGTACACCTTGCAACTCGTCTTGAAATGGCTTTCAGTTCACTGCTTAGATCAACTGCATCAATATCTTTGGAGTCTCCATGTTGCAAAGCTTTTTCAAGATTCAAGCAATGTTCCATAACTTCCTTACTAGTTTTATTCTGAAACTGTGAACATCATAGAGAAACCAAACACAGAACTAATTTTTGCATCAGAGTGAATCTTTCATCAACGATTTCC
>JADZMA010000628.1:0-31847 GCA_020796225.1 Arion vulgaris | reverse complement strand
CCATCTCTTTCTTACATTGCACTTCGGTGAGTAATCATGTGTGCTCCGATCTCTTTTTTTACATTGCACTTCGGTGAGTAATCATGTGTGCTCCCATCTCTTTCTTACATTGCACTTCGGTGAGTAATCATGTGTGCTCCCATCTCTTTCTTACATTGCACTTCGGTGAGTAATCATGTGTGCTCCGATCTCTTTCTTACATTGCACTTCGGTGAGTAATCATGTGTGTTCCGATCTCTTTCTTACATTGCACTTCGGTGAGTAATCATGTGTGCTCCGATCTCTTTCTTACATATGAAGATCTCAGCTGCAGTGCACGAACTTCGCAGCACTGGCGAAGGTCCCAGATGTAATTTTGAAAACGGTGAAGATATTTGTTTAGGAATCTTATTTGTAATCTTTGTTTGTAATGAATTTTGCCCGCCAGCTGCTTTCCAGTCTGCTCAGAGCCGGATTAGCATAGTAGCAGAAGTAGAAAATGCTACGGGCCCCGCGCTTTGGGGGGGGGCCCGCGCCTCTGGAGCTAAGTTGTCACTAGTCATAAACAAGGAACCAAGTTTGGGAGGTGGGTAATAATTTCCCCTTTCATTTTTTTTTTATTGAGGTTAGGGCCAAGGTCTGGTTTACTCAATTTCGGACTTAATTGGGCGGTCACACTGAGCTCATTAACAACGTAACAGTTTTTTTACTTTTTGTATAGGAGTGTCTCTTGTGTGCAAACGCTTCTAATAAACGAAAACTTGAAAGCTTGAACAAAAGAACAATTAAATTTGACTCATAACCCAGTTCAAGTCTCTGTTCGTTCAGTAGTTTTGCGCGCGAAACTTAGTTTAAAATAAATGCAAGTGGGCGTATGAAATATTGTTCTAAGACATGAGCAGATCTGGGCATTCCTAAATAAATTTCATGTCATTCACGTTTTTTGTGAGAAACTGTTTTGCACTAGACTAGATGTCCCAGAAAATAATGCGAGGGAGGGCCAAATGATTAAACAGAAAACTTGGACACACTTGAAGGAGCCGCAACAAGAAGCTGCAACACAGAGCTGCATAATTTTACAGAGAAGCACACAAACGGACACAGAGTAATTTTTTATTTGTTCTGCTAACTTTGAATGTATTTAAATCCTCCCATCTTGTTATTTTATTATTATTTTATTTTACATAGCTAATTTTATGTTTCAGTGAAAAATTAATTTAAAAAAATAGTTTCTATCATTTTTCGTTTTCAATGAATTCAAATGTTTTAAGTCAGAGTTATAGTCATGTTAAGTGGTTAAATTACGAAGCACCCTGTATATAATATATCATCATGAGTAAATTGTTATATCATAAAACGCTGTTCAAACTTTCACATTTATATGTTATATTAGTACAAAGTAGAAGAATTACATTTTATTTGTAAATTCATTTCTCTTCCCAGATTGAGATATACATCATGAACAGCAGAGCCAGAGATACGGGTCGACATTACGCTTCTGGAAGTGCAAAGCGTAAAGCACAAGATGAAAAGGAAAAATATAACCAAGTTCTTGTATCAAAAACACGCAAGCTGTCTGAATTTTTTAATGTCGTGTGTAATGGTGCTGAATCCAAAGAAATCGAAGCAGAAAATATAGAAGTCGCGTCTCACAGTATAGTAGATGAAGATAGTGATATAGAACAATCATCATTACCAATATTAAGATCAGCAACTCTTCACGATTTAGCCACATTTTCCACAAGACAAACTGAAGTCGAATGTACAGCAAGTCCTTCCAATTTAGCCATATCATTTTCAAGCCAAAGAGAGGCAGAAATCACAGCACATGCTTCCAATGTAGCAACATCTTCTACAAGCCAAAGCACAACGAAAATAAAATGTACTCCAACGATATTGGTGAATGGCCAATCAACTTCAATCGAGATTATTGGATTGCGAAAGGAAGCATCGAAGTGCAACATATGAACAGTGATTTCTTGTCTTCCAAAAAAACAACATAGGATAAAGAAAACAATCCACGAATTTGTCGAAAATCGTTTTCACATATACACATAAACCAACAAACAAAACTCATGTGAGATTGGTTGTAGTTATTCAGAAACTAAAGGACAACTTTTCTGTTTTGTTTGCAAAGTTACTGATTCAGACTGTTCGTCACGGTTTACGAAAGAAGGATTTGACGATTGAAAAAACGCAAATAATTTGTTGAAAAGACATGAAGAAAGCACCTCCAATAGACAAGCGATAATTTCTCTGTTAGTTTGCAAAAGAAAGATGCTCGTGTCGATTCTCAACTTGCAAGCCAAATTGAGACCGAACAAACATATTGGCGGACACTTTTGGAGCGAATTACTTCAGTAATCCAATTTTTAGCAGAACGAGGTCTTGCATTTCGGGGTAGGGATGAAATTATTGGTTCACCTAATAATGAAAATTATTTAGGTTTGTTGGAATTAATAGCCAAATTTGACTTTTTTCTGACTCAGCATATAAATACTTATGCAAATAAAGGAAAGGGACATACATCATACTTATCAAAAACAACATGTGAGGAATTTATCCATCTAATTGCATCAGGCTTACTGGATCATATTATTTGCGAAATTAAGAAATGCAAGTACTATTCCGTATCACTGGACTCTACCCAGACATTTCGCATGTGGACCAACTCACTCTAATAGTGCGCTATGTGTTACCATCTGGACCAGTGGAAAGATTTGTGAAGTTCTTGGATATGGAAGGTCATACTGCTGAACAACTCGCCCAAAGTTTACTTGATTTTTAAAGGAAAATGGCATTGATATCAAAGACTGTCGTGGTAAAAGCTATGACAATGCCAGCAACATGAGTGGGAAATACCACGGTTTACATGCACGCATTAAGGAGATAAATAAGTACGCAGAATACATTCCTGCTTTACACATTCACTGAATTTGGTTGCGAAGTGTGCTGCAGAATGTTGTATGGGAAGCATCCATTTTTTCGATTTTGTTGAAAGTCTCTATACATTCTTTTCCGCTTCTACCTATCGATGGGGCATTCTTACAAAAGCACTGGAAGATACAGGTTCAAAACTCCCGACTTTGAAGAGACTATCGGACACCAGGTGGTCTTCCCGAGCTGATGCGACAAAGCATTTTTTATGTGGTTTTACCATTATCAAACAAGTTTTGGATGACATCTCAAATAACATGGATCAAAAGATAGAGTGTCGTAATCAAGCGTATGGGCTAGTTTTGGAGATGAGTAAGTTGGAAACGGAATAGTTAGCATTTTATGGAACGGAATTCTAGAACGCTTGCAAGCGTCTAGCGCTTCATTACAGTCACCTGATCAAGACCTTAACACGGGATATGCTCTTTATGAATCGTTACACGGGTACGTTCAAGCAATGCGGCCTACATTTTCAGATATTGAGGCCAAAGCCAAAATCCTGACTGACTTTGAAGAATATCAGCAACAAACTTCACGACGACGCAAGCGAAATACTAAGTACGACGATTTTAGTGGCTCTACTACGCTCGATGAAGTTGTAGAAAATCAAACACCCAAACAAAAATTTGAAAGTCAGGTGTTTATTGTCATAATTGATAATGTACTCTGCCTTAGCTAAACGCATGGAAGCGTACCATAGAGTGACTGATGTATTTGGAACATTTCGGCAGTTAAAATCTTACAGCAGAAGAGATCTTGAAAAGAACTCCAAATATTGTCAGCTCTTACCAAGAGGATTTGGAAGAAAGCCTAGGCGACGAACTTGTGCAGTTCGCTGAACTCTTAAAACTAATGTAGCTTGCTATTAGCAACGAAAAGAATGAGGTCCTTGAACTGCAATTTTATAAACTTATAATGGAAAATTCATTAGAGTCGTGTTTCCCAAATGTAGAAATAGTCTTACGAATTTACTTGTCTTTAATGATTACTAACTGCAGCGGAGAACGTTCTTTTCAACATTAAAGTGTATAAAAAGTGAGTTAAGAAACATGATGGGACAAGATCGTCTAAATAACCTCACCTTAATGAACATTGAATGTAATTTACTTAGAGAATTGATTTGTCTAGTATTATCTCTAAATTTGCTCACATTAAATCGAGACAAGTTTGTTTGTAAATTTATGTTTTATTATTTATTATCATACAAAACTTAGGGCCCCATGCTAAAATTTCACTGGGCCCCGCGCTGGTCTAATCCGGCTCTGAGTCTGCTCTTCTCGATTTTCAACTGCCAATGGTTCTTTTACGTGCTCAAATTGAATACGGGGCCTACTTTATGTCGTCCGTCTCCGATAGGACTAGGAACTCGATCTCACCTACACTGAGATCCAGTGGAGGCTCGTGGTCATTTTTTTGGTGGGGCCTGGCAAAAATTTCGGAAAAATTTGGATTTTTACTATTTCTTGTCTATTCCGGGAAGTTATTACCCCTTTCTCTCTCTCTTTATTTCTCTCTCTCTTCTCGGGCGCGCTACCGCTTAGACTGATGTACCAGATTTTCCCATAAATTCTGCTTTCGTGTGGAAATCTGATTCCTGCAGCCTTAGCATGGGTGTATTTCATCTTTAGCGCCATTTGGAGCTCTGGTTCTTTTCCTTCGGCGATGTGTCAGGTTTTAGCCAGCGTTTACTGGGTTCGCTCTCCGTCGCCTCGGGCTGTCCGCAGCCGACCTGCAAGGCAGCAGGTTGCTATTTTCTTTTGCTACCCTTAGACAACCTTCACTCCCGGGTTGTTGAGCATCATCTGCACAGTTTACCAGTCTTTTTTTGGACTGCTTGGTTTACCTGCCGTCCAGTTTTGTGTACGGTTTGCTCCACTAGCCTTTGATTGTCCCAATCAACTACAAGGCAATAGTAGTTATCTGCGAAGGGAAATGCGGTTATTGCTCTCTGGATGGAGACCCCATCTTCGAGGCTCGCCATCTCGCGTTTTTTTGGGTGCCCATTCGCCCATTTCTGTTTGTGCCCTCGTCCACCGACTGGGCCCGTCCCTTTTTTTCCCCGTCACTTGTGCTCACATTGTTCTACTGGGCGATACGTTACCCATTTCTATCTCACTGTGCACAATTTATCACCATTCGGTAGGAACTTTTGCACTGGATTCAAGCCACTTCTGGGCTTTCCAGTTTTACTGCACAATTGGGGCATCCGTTCACCCCTACGTTTGTCACGCCTTTTCGTCGCTCTATCACCCCACCGGTGGGCTCCTCTGTGTATCGTCGTGTGCGTGTTCGCTCTACTTTGGTGTCTGCTCACCGTGTTTATCTGTTTTCTCACCGTGCTCACATTACTATGCCCCGAGACTGTCATGACACGCAACTCAATTCGAGCTCCCACCACGTGGCTCCGAGTTTCGCCCCATATGGGCCCAGTCTTTTCTTTGGATGCACCCTTCATCCCTTATGTTTATTTGTTCAGCTTTTCCCATCGGCCGGGAGATATGCACATTAATAGTCACTCTGGGATTCTGCTCGTCTGTGTTGCGAGCGGATCTCATCCAAAGTAACTGCGTCTGCATCACTACTTATACCAGAGTAGCTCTCCTTCGATCCCTACCCGCTTAGCCAGACAGGAACCGTTGTCTGTTTCCAGGTTCACTTGAGGTGGCTAGGATCTTGGTTAATGCCAGCTCACTAATCCTGGTGCGACGTTGTCTCTATGTGCCTTAGACCCCATTACCCCTTTTAGGAAAAAAAACCAGAAAACGCTTCTGTTCTGCTTAAATAATATAAAATCAAGGAAAATTAAATAGTTCGGACACATCAAACGCCAGGAGCACCTATAATTTTTTTTTTAAAACTTGTCTGCAACGCAAATTGAAAATGCGGCACCCACATGACAACAAACCACGAATTTGTGAATGAGGGTAAACTTGCTAAACTAGACCAAGTGACGTCAGTCGACAGGTCAGAGTTCACGGATAGCGGACATACAGGGAACCAAGCTCAAATGTCACGACTGTCGTCGCATTAATTACTGTAGACAATATGTATTAATGCAAGGGACAATTCCATAAAACTAATCTTAATATAAGGTTTGTTATTTAGTACTATTATTTTCTATAATTTTATACTATTTTATATAAAATTGGGGTTCAATCGATAATTAAACGGACTATTTGAGCTAGAGGCCTCGTTTATCTGGGAAGTAGTTTGGCTGCGTAAGAATGAATAATATATCTTCCGGCTGAATGAAAATGACATTGTTTTGGCAATTATCGCTGCAATAACGATCAACGGTCAGAGGTCGCAATGTTACATCTCATGTAGGAACTTGTAAACTAGCCCCAGAAATAGTGCACGACACAATACTTGAAGTATAAGAAAAACGATGTGCTTCAGTATAAATAATATTTTTAATAAGGAGATATTATATAAATAACAGGATTGTTATATTATTCTGATATAATATTTATATTTTAGTGTTATATATTCAACTTTCAAAGCTAATCATTGTCAAGTTAAAAGTAATAATTACGAAAAAATAATTTTCTAAAATAATAAGTACACGTTAATTCTTTTTGGTTTGGTAGGACCGGTTCTTACTGGCCCCTAATGACCAGGGCGTATACTAATTAGGGGTAAAAGATTATGAATTTCAAATTTCAGACTGTGAATGATATTTTAGCGTTATATGTCAACTTTCAAAGCTAATCAGTATCTCGTTGAAAGTAATAATTATGAACAAGTAATGTCTAAAATAATAAGTACAGGCTACTCAATATTTTTGTGGGGCCGGGCCCCACTGGCCCTTAATGACTAGCCGCCCTTGCTGAGATCATGGATCTCTGGAAAAATATCTAGATGGCTCTACGAGGAACAAACCCGGTACCTTTGGCACGAGAGACGAGCAGATAACCTCTACGGCAGAGATCACCTGCTTTGCACTATACCACGACCTTCTCTATTATTTACGATAGCCGCGACTATACATGTTTACAGCAGCCGGACCATTTCTATGTAGACTTTTACATTTGACGATTTACAGTTCACTAACGAATGTAAAACTAATGTAGTTCTTGTTAGTCTCTTCTGCTGCCATCCACATTCATTTTAGACCGTGATTCTAGATTATCTAATAGTCTATTTCAAGATTTCAGCTTCACCATAGTTTCTCCTGAATGTGGGCCACATTATTTTCTTTATATGTGTCTGCAATATGCAGCTTTTGTATGATAGTCTCTGTCGTCACTTCTATGAATGTACAATTGTAATAGTTAGGTACCTGGAATATCCTAGGTCTACGACGGCACCAGTTATGTAATAGTGCGTGTGTGCGCTACAATATTCTTCAGTCTCTCATTACAACTACTATCAACACCATCCACAACTACGTACATAGACTACAAATAAATGAAATGGCCGTCAAGTACATCGTACATCTATGTGAGAATCAAACCTGATTCTCAACTTTTATTTCTTTATATTTACTTATTTAAATATCTCATCTATGTTCAAAATAATAGCACATACATCAAGTTATCCAAAAAAAAAAAATCTGAAAGAAAATCAACAATTCAAAACGCATACCAATGCACATAGCTGAAAAAATATACATACTAACTAATATTGATTGTCTCCCCTAAGTGATATCTAAAACCCTGACATCCTATCTCTAAAAATGTTCACAGTTCAACTCTACCTTGCTTGCGATGTCCTTAGAATAAATACTTGTTCAGTCAAAATACGTTATACCGCTTTCTAGCTAGGGTTGCTGTCCTAATAGTATACACGAAATGTCTCTGCTAACTGGTTAAAATAATGTATTCTGTAAAAAAAATGGCTGACATCTCTCTCATATACTGTTATAGCCTCTCCGTCGGGTCTGGCCCTACCCCTTTAGTTTAGCTCTACCGCCTAGTTTTCCAACTCTGAAAACTAGTCCTCCGGTTCTAATGTAACCGGTTCACCAATTCTGAACAGTAACTCTCTCTGATTTGGTCACAAATCTCCGTGGAGTTCTACATCTACGTCTTAGTTGGGCTCTCTCTCTGTCTGCAACTCAGTTCAATTCTACTGCATCGTTCTCTATTCCGCTTATAACTCGCAGCAGAGTTGTTCTGCTCTATAATTCTTGTTACTATCTACTAAGTTCTTGTCGATAACTGTGAGTCTCTTATTCTAGACTACACTCCTTGACTTGTTGATTCTTTCTGTCTGTAACTGTCTCTGTGACTCAGACTACCTGCTCTCTGTCCATCTGTCTGAATGAGAAATCGACTACCTTCACTGCCTGTCCCTGGGTACCTCTCTGTCCCTGTCCGAATGCGTATCTAAAGTTGTGTCTTCACTCTTTCTGACTGGCGAATATTAACTGTTGAAGTCTGTCTCGGGACTACCTACACTGACTGTTCCTGGGTACCTCTCTGTCCCTCTGTCTCTATCCAAATGCGTGTCGAATCTACAAAATGTATTCTATTTATCCCCTGGCAATTTTCTTTGTTTCCAAATCAGTCATTGTCCTGTTAGTATAATTCTCACGGTCAAATCTGTTTGTTGGTTTGGAAAAACCCAGCTAATTTATATTTTTGACCGGACACTCACCCAGACGTTTCAACAAAAAAAGAATACAATTAACCTCTCTGGCTCCAGGAAAGAAAAAACAGGGCATAAATTTACTTCTAGTTAAGGAAAAGTCTCCTTGCTAACATATCTGGTCTGTAATTATACATTCACAGACCAGGTATATGGTTACCCCTTTGTTTAACTGAAAAATACGTGCCTAGATGAAGCTTGGGACTAGGGAAAACCCTGGTGTCATATTCCCTACTACACAATGACAGCAGTTGGGGATGCATCTCTTGAGCTTGATGTATAAGTAAGTACAAAATAGGCCCTTCTGACAGATGCACATGTGGCACCAGCAAGGTGACAGAGACATACATACTGCAAGAATGTCCAACATACAGTGAACAGAGAGAAAACACATGGCCAACTACCATATCAATCCAAGACAAACTATATGGAGATGTACATAGACTCCGGTTGACCACTAACTACTTTTAAAATTGTACAAATCGATGTATGAAAACGACCGAAGAAGATGTATATGTGTTGTCTTATTATTTTGTTTTGGCCTATTCTGAGGTGAAATATTTGAGCACCTTACAGTTTGTTTTGGCCTATTCTGAGGTGAAATATTTGAGCACCTTACAGTTTGTTTTGGCCTATTCTGAGGTGAAATATTTGAGCACCTTACAGTTTGTTTTGGTGAAGGGTTAAATATTCTAGTGCGTTTAAAAACTCATGCCCATGTTTGAAATTCTGTAAGACTTGAAATGCCATTTAATGTAATGATGTTATATTTCGGTTGCGTACACAGTAGCTCATTTGACCGATGCACATATAGACATTTGTACACATAGACAATTAAACATTTTACAGAACATAGAAAACTAAACATAGACAAATATAATGTTGTTTTATTAGTTTAATATGAGATGAAGCCGTCAATCTGAAGCGGAGATGTAAAATATAGCAAACTATCCAGAACATTGTCGCATTGACAGAATTTACGTTTTCGACACTAGACTCAGTGTGAAACTGAAACTAACATTATTGTTTATTGATCGTAGTGGATTCTGTGATAATAACTTGTCTTGTTAAACAAATTAGCAATGTTGATGAGTTATAGTTTGTTAAATGCTAGAAAAATAAGTTACTTATCTTTAATTCTGCAACTGATTTCTAGGACAAGGCTATAATTTGTTGTCCGTGATACAATGTTTTGTTTACACTATTGTAGTTGTTAGATCTTGTTCATTTCTACGTTTTTGTGATTTTCTAGTAGAATGTAAAACTAAATGAATGTTCATACAGGCTGTCTGATTGTTCAAATTATTTATTTATTCATTTTAGCTAACAATTATATTTGATTCTATTGTTGCCAAGTCCTGTAGGAAGTGACCAGTCATCGACAGCCTTGACAGTGATCCAGCGGATATATTACCCTTTTTCAACCAACAAGGCACCCTAGTCTTGTCTTTCTCATCTCACAGTATGGAAAAAGATGTGATTGATAAGTGCATTATGACATATTTTAATGTATGTTAAATGAACACTGTGTGCTTATGTTATTCACAGGGCCCTAGCTGCTTTTCCATGCATTTTATAAAGTAGCCCTAAAATTTTTGTATTTGAATTCCTAGTAATCATTGTATCTGCACTAAAATAATATCACAACTTTCTTTTATTCATCTACAGTCAGTTTCTTCAACCTTTATTTTGGCACAAAATTGTTGCAGCAGATGTACAATTTTACAAACCAGCAAGCAGCTGCAACAGGGCACACAATCCCGAGGAGACCCATATATACACAGAAGGATCATCAGACACGACAGCGAGAAAAGGAGGGACCAGAACCATCATCATACTCCAAGACGGCACGACACTAAAAAATTCCAGTGCCACTGGAGAACTCTCAACAAATTTTAGAGCTGAACAACAGGCAATTGTGGACGCCTCAAAAATACTGCAGCAAAGAAACATCCAAAACAACAAACGTGTCTTCTATTGCGACTGCTTGTCAGTCCTGTAGGCCACATAAAGAGAACCACAAGATAATATGGAGAGCTGACACTACAGTGGGCATACCAGACAGAAACTTCAACTGACATAGCTTCATAGAGGCAACCCATCTCATGGTTTAGATGAGCACACGAAACTGAACGCAAAGAAGAAGATACAGCTTTGGTTCAGAATGTCAACATGCTGTTGCAGATCTTGTTCATTTTGGTGTATTTGAGTATTATTTGAATTTGCCTCTTATGTTATTTTATCCATATGTGATAAAGAGTAGTGGTGAGAGAACACAACCTTGTCTGACACCTGATGTAATGGAGAACCAGTCAGTCATTCCTTCTCTTCTTCTTCGCGTTCGTTCTTTACGACCAATTTTAGTCACTCTTTGTGATATGTTTGATCTTTGTCAAGAACGTGTATACGTCGCACATTGGTTTGGTAGGCCCCTAAACGCATAGACTTCTCACGTTTAGGACATGTGCATCCATTTCAGCCAAACCTCCTTAGTCGCCTCTTACAACATTCGTGGCAGGTAACAGTGGTTCTATTCTTTACATCCCAAATTTGGGCCTCGGTAACCACTGGTGAGTCATTCCTTCTGTTGTTCTTGCTGTACTCTGGCTATCTTGAAATAGGGCCATGAAATTACCTAATAGTTGTCCCTGGATGCCATATTCTTCCAGGATTTTGTTGTACCCACTTTTCCCCTGATCGCAGCTGGTCTCTTCTTGTTACCCCCAACATTCTAGTCTCTTCACCTCTGTTGTGACTAGTTTTCTTCTGTCATTTAATGTCAACATCCAGGTTTGACACTGATAGCAAAATATTGGGAGAAAGATTGTGTTGAACATTGTTCTTTTTGTGTTTATGTTTGCATTTTAAAATAGAGGCCGTTCTTTTTGTGTTTATGTTTGCATTTTAAAATAGAGGCCATTTGTCCTATCATTTGATTTGCTGCATCTGTGTTGGATTTCATTAGTTATTCTTACTTTTGCTGAAAAAAATGCTCCTAGGTACGTCAAGTCTATGACTTGTGATATTAATTTTTAACATAATTTTTAATGGTTAATAATCTTTAATTTCATAAAAACAATCAAGATATACAAAGAAAAACAGATAACTTGTCATCTATAGCAGCATAAAAACAATCAAGATACATAAAGATTTGCTTGATTTTGAAAATGTTTGCATCAGCATAGTTCACATTGCATTTTAAAATGCAGAAGTCAAGGGTGTTATAAAACAGATGCCAGTGAGAGTTGGAAAATGACTAAAGACATAGAAAGCAAGTTGATCAAAGAATATCCAAGCGGGATGCAAAGGGTTCAAGAAAGTGGAGACGGCCTAGGTAGACCCCGAAATGAACTTTGCTGAAAATTACTGCAAATTTCCCATCCGCCTAAAAAACTAAGCTTGTCTTGCTCCTCTGCATAGCCCTGCACAACGTAAGCAACTTGTGATGCAGAGCTTCATCTTCTTCTTCTTGACCTCTGGCTGTCCTACTCTAGCTTTTTCCAATGTAAGCTTGTGACATGCCAGATCTCTTTCAAGCCCATCCAACAACAACCAGATACTTGGATGGCTACAATGGAAAATAGAGTACAATGAAAGCCTTCACAGCAGTTGGTTGTTTTAGGAGACCTTTCAGCTGAAGCTTCATTGTGATTCCAAACTCTTAACGGGAATTGGGATCTCTCCAGCGGCACCTTCAATGTAGTTGGAGAAGAAGTATGTCAAAATTGCATTGTACCTCTCTTCATCTGGAAAGGACTCTGCAAGGAGAGCAAATACAGGTCTAACCTCATTGCTTGGCACAAAGGCCTAGCCTTTTTATAAAAGGCTAAAACCACACTATTCATGCCAATTACATTTCTCGCAGTGGCGCCAGCATGCTTTATAAACTCTTTCATTTTTCTCATAGCAATGTTTGCTTGGGCCTATTGTGGGCAGGAATCGTGAGAGTGTGAGGATGGTACTTCTACAATATTGCCTTCATATGTTTTGGCAAAAGCCTTTCAGCGGCTGGATTTACACTCTCTGTATCTCCAAGTTATCACACCAGTTTTTAAATTTGTTGTACTCAAAACCAAGATACGTCAAAACAGTATTTCCTTTCTGATTTGTTGAAAACTCCATCTCGACTCTAAAAATAAAAAATAAAAACATTTAAAAATATATTAATAATCAATACCGTGGTGGGGACTGCCTAGAGTAGTTGATAGTAGCTCGGCCTGCTAGCTGTGAGACGCCTCATAGCTCGGGTTCGAACCTACTATCCGGCATTTGTTCGAGTCCCTGGTCTTACTCAGGACGATAACGTGAGTACCTCTGAAGTCGGAGAAAATCTGCCTGATGGCGAGGGAATACTAATTACGAGTACATTGAGCACACGGCTGCCAGTGTAAGTAATTTACAATGTGCACGCTGCTGCCATTGTAAGAAATTGGAAAACAGATTTTCACGCAAAAATCAGTTTCAGAGAAAGAAAAAAAATTTTTTTTAAATACCGTGATATAAATATCAATATTGTGTTACTGGTAACAGCTATGACTTCATTTGTAAATAAAGAATAATATGGAAATGCATTCACTTATACTAACCATTCTACCTTGTAGTGGGACAAATAAAAAACAACATTTAGCAATACTGTAATTAATAAAGCTAGAATCATCATTATAAATCTACGAATAAATAAGCTGAGAATTGAGCTGCAGATAGTAGCTGTCTACACTAGATTCAGCATTATAAATCTACAAATAAATATTTTAAATAAGCTGAGGATTGAGCTGCAGATAGTTATAGTAGCTGTCTACACTAGATTCAGCATTATCTTCTTCTTCTTCTTTGCGTTCGTTCTTTACGACCAATTTTAAACACTCTTTGTGATATGTTTGATCTTTGCCAAGAACGTGTGTATACGTTGCACATTGGTTTGGTAGGCCCTTAAACGCATAGACTGCTACACGTTTAGGACATGTGCATCCGATTTCAGCCAAACCTCCTCAGTCGCCTCTTACGACATGCATGGCAGGTAACAGTGGTTCTATTCTTTACACCCCAAATTTGGGCCTCGGTAACCACTCGGGCGATTCAGCATTATAAATCTACAAATAAATAAGTTGAGGATTAAGCAGCTGGTGTCGATCAATAGTGTAGCCATTATTGTTAACAGTTTTCATATTTACACTTACCGAATATGAAAATAGCAAAGAAATATGACTTCTTACACTCGCTAACAGTTGTACCAACAGTTGTAGGAAATGGAATTTGCGCAGTATCCCAGTGCGCAAGTAGCTATAAGTGCATCGAAACGGTAGCCAGACATTTGCACATTTGATATTAGCACATTGACGGTTGCGTACCTTACAGTAGCTCACTTGACCGATGCACTTATAGCTACTTGCGCAATGGGATATTGCGCATATTCCATTTCCTACAATTGTCGGTACAACTGGGACCTAGTGTAAGAAGTGATATTTCTTTGCTATTTTCATATTCGGTAAGTGTAAATATGAAAACTGTTAACAATAATGGCTTTACTAATGATCGACACCAGCTGCTTAATCCTTAGTTTATTTATTCGTAGATTTATAATGCTGAATCTAGTGTAGACAGCTACTATCTCTGATACTATCTTCAGCTCAATTCTCAGCTTATTCAATTAAAGTATTTATTTGTAAATTTATAATGCTGAATCGAGTGTAGACAGCTACTATCTGCAGCTCAATCCTCAGCTTATTTAAAATATTTATTTGTAGATTTATAATGCTGAATCGAGTGTAGACAGCTACTATCTGCAGCTCAATCCTCTGCTTATTTAAAATATTTATTTGTAGATTTATAATGCTGAATCTAGTGTAGACAGCTACTATCTGCAGCTCAATCCTCACCTTATTTAAAATTAGCTTTATTGATTAACAGTATTGCTACACAGCATTAACAAGATTATATAATTAACAGTATTGCTAAATTGTTTTTTTTATTTGTCCCACTACAAGGTAGAATGGTTGGTATAAATGAATGCATCTCCTGAATCTCCATGTTATTCTTTATTTACAAATGAAATCATCATAGATGTTCCCAGTAACACATTATTGATATTTATACCACGGTATTGATTATTATATTTTTTTAATGTTCTTTTTATTTTTAGAGTCGAGATGGAGTTTTCAACAAATCAGAAAGGAAATACAGTTTTGACGTATCTTGGTTTTGAGTACAACAAATGTAAAGAAAATAAAACAACTGGTGTGATAACTTGGAGATGCAGAGAGTGTAAATCCAGCCGCTGAAAGGATTTTGCCAAAACAAATGATGGCAATATTGTAGAAGCACCATCCTCACACTCTCACGATTCCTGCCCACAATAGGCCCAAGCAAACATTGCAATGAGAAAAATGAAAAGAGTTTATAAAGCATGCTGGCGCCATGGAAATGTGATTGGCATGAATAGTGTGGTTTTAGCCTTTTATAAAAAGGCTAGGCCTTTGTGCCAAGCAATGAGGTTTGACCTGTATTTGCTCTCCTTGCAGAGTCCTTTCCAGATGAAGAGAGGTACAATGCAATTTTGACATACTTCTTCTCCACCTACATTGAAGGTGCTGCTGGGAGAGATCCCCAATTCCCATGGAATCACCGTGAAGCTTCGGCTGAAAGGTCTCCAAAACAACCAACTGCTGTGAAGGCTTTCATAATGCACTGAACTCTATTTTCTCATTGTAGCCATCCAAGTATCTGGTTGTTGTTGGAGGGGCTTGAAAGAGATCTGGCATGTCACAAGCTTACATTGGAAAAAGCTAGAGTAGGACCCCCAGAGGTCAAGAAGAAGAAGAAGTATGAAGCTCTGCATCAGCAAGTTGCTTACGTTGTGCATGGCTATGCAGAGGAGCAAGATAAGCTTAGTTTTTTTAGGCGGATGGCAAATTTGCAATAATTTTCAGCAAAGTTCATTTCAGGGTCTACCTACCTAGGCCGTCTTCACTTTCTTGAACCCTTTGCATCCCGCTTCAATGTCTGCTCAGTGGCATCTGTTTTATAATACCCCTTGACTTCTGCATTTTAAAATGCAATGTGAACTATGCTGATGCAAACCTTTTCAAAATCAAGCAAGTCTTTATATATCTTGATTGTTTTTATGCTGCTATAGATGATATCTGTTTTTCTTTGTACATCTTGATTGTTTTTATAAAATTAAAGATTATTAACCATTAAACATTGTTATGTTTTTGTTATTTGAACCTTTTTGATGACTTGCTCTATTACCAGCAACCTTTTTTTATGACCGCTCTATTACCAACAACATTGAAACTAAGCATATAATATGGTTGGAAAGAACCAAAAAAAAGGATCAAGAATAGCAACAATTGTTTTTATTACATTCTCATTTAGAATAAACAGCTTACAAACCAAAGTACTGACATTCGCTATAGAGGAAAACGACTACCAATATCTCCACCAATCGTCCATCACAAGTCATAGACTTTACATACCTAGGGAGCATTTTTGCTGCAAAAGGAAGAATAACTAATGAAATCCAACACAGATGCAGCAAATCATATGATAGGACAAATGGCCTATTTTAAAATGCAAACATAAACACAAAAAGAACAATGTTCAACACAATCTTTCTCCCAATATTTTGCTATCAGTGTCAAACCTGGATGTTGACATTAAGTGACAGAAGAAAACTAGTCCCAACAGAGGTGAAGTGACTGTAGAATGCTGGGGTTAACAAGAAGAGACCAGTTGCGATCAGGGGAAAAGTGGGTACAACAAAATCCTGGAAGAATATGACGTCCAGGGACAACTATTATGGTAATATCATGGCTCTATTTCAAGATAGCCAGAGTACAGCTGGAACAACAGAAGGAATGACCGACTGGTTCTTCATTACATCAGGTCTCAGACAAGGTTGTGTTCTCTCTCTACTACTCTTTATCATATATGGATAAAATAACACGAGGCAAATTCAAATAATACATCAAAATGAACAAGATCTACAACAGCATGTTGACATCCTAAACAAAACTGTATCTTCTTTGCGTTCAGTTTCGTATGCTCGTCTAAACCATGAGATGGGTTGCTTCTATGAAGCTATGTCAATTGGAGTTTCTGTCTGGTATGCACACCGTAGTGTCAGCTTTCTTTCCATATTATCTTGTGGTTCTCTTTATGTGGCCTGCAGGAATGACAAGCAGTCACAAAGGAAGAGAAGTTTGTTGTTTTGGATGTTTCTTTGCTGCAGTATTTTTGAGGCGTCCACACTTGCCTGTTGTTCAGCTCTAAAATTTGTTGAGAGTTCTACAGTGACACTTGAATTTGTAAGTGTCGTGCTGTCTTGGAGTATGATGATGGTTCTGACCCCTCCTTTTGTCGCTGTCGTGTCTGATGATCTGTCTGTATATATATATGGGTCCCCTTGGGATTGTGTGCCCTGTTGCTGCTGGTTTGTAAAATTGTACATCTGCTGCAATAATTCTGGGTCAAAATAAAGCTTGAAGAAACTGACTGTAGATGAATAAAAGAAGGTTGTGATATTATTTTAGTGCAGATACAATGATTACTAGGAATTCAAATACAAACATTTAAAGGCTATTTTATAAAATGCATGGAAAAGCAGCTAGGGCCCTGTGAATAACATGAGCATACATTTAACATACATTAAAATAAATCATAATACACTTATCAATCACATCTTTTTCCATACTGTGAGATGAGAAAGATAAGACTAGGGTGCCTTGCTGGTCGAAAAAAGGCAATATATCCTCTGGATCACTGTCAAGGATGTCGTATGACTGGACACAGGATTTGGCAAACAATAGAAACAAATATAATTGTTAGCAGAAATGAATAAATAAATAATTTGAACAATCAGACAGCCTGTATGAACATTCATTTACATTCTACTAGAAAATCACAAAAACGTAGAAATAAACAAGATCTAATAACTACAATAGAGTAAACAAAACATTGTATCTCGAACAACAAATTATAGCCTTGTCCTAGAAATCAGTTGCTGAATTAAAGATAAGTAACTTATTTTTCTAGCATTTAACAAACTATAACTCATCAACATTGCTAATTTGTTTAACAAGACAAGTTATTTTCACAGAATCCACTACGATCAATAAATAACAAACAACGTTTGTTTCAGTTTCACACTAAGTCTAGTGTCGAAAACGTAAATTCCTGTAAATGAGACAATGTTTGCGGATAGTTTGTTACATTTTACATCTCCGCTTCAGATTTACCTTGCTTCATCTCATATTAAACTAATAAAACAACATTATATTTATCTATGTTTAGTTCTCTATGTTCTGTAAAATGTTCAATTGTCTACGTGTACAACTGTCTATATGTGCATCGGTCAAGTGTGCTAATGTAAGGTACGCAACCGTCATTGTGCTAATATCAAATGTGCAAATGTCTGGGAACCCATCGAAACAAGCTGGTTTTCACTTTAGCTTATGTGCGGTATACAATAGACATCAAACATGAACTAGACAAACATTTGAAACGCTTAGTTAGTTAGTTTGTTCCTTTCGTGCCAAAGGCGGCACATAGGGCAGAGGTTTTAGATCTCTGTGGGATGCGGTTCATTGCTAGCAGTTGGAGATCTTGTATGGTTTTACATCCCAATAGTTTACTTTCTTGTTGGATGGTTCTTCTTGAAACGCTTACAGTAGCTTTATTGTTGTTATTGGTGCGTAATTTAAAAAAACCCAATACCCACGTGTCTTTAGTGTTTTTCCGTTATTTACCGGAAGACCAAAAGTGTTTACAATTGAACGGACAAGTTACGTTTGGTTTTTCGAAGGTCATTTCGATATCCTCATTCCTTTCAGAGGCGTGCACATTGTAGGGTCTTAACGGTGAGTATAAGAGTAAATTTTATGACACTGCAAAGCATCACAATGTAGATGTATCAATATTTTTGTAGAGAAGCTAAGGGTGATTGCTGGCGAGTTGAAGATGGATAAGGGAGATATTCTTCGGTATCTTCGCGACTGTCTGTTGGATGAGGACACTAAAATCGATGTTGAATCGATCAAGCGATTTAGACAGTTTGGAGTTACCCGTTGTACAAGTCGAACTGGAAGCCTGAGAGGCAGAGTGAGAGGTGTATTTAATCAGCGAGCCACAGGAACCATCAGTATGCATACTCTTCGATATCTGTTGGTGGTGACTGAGCACCTATGGGTCTGCCCGGAGTGCAATGACGTCAGTTAAGTAACCAATAACATTCAATCGCAAAATCCAAGACTTTGCACGTACATGAGCAATGCAACCAAGAACGCAAGATAGAAAGTCGTAGATAGTTTTGATAGAGAGCTTATTCGAAGAGAATTGTGTCGAATGTTTGAGTTGAAAGAAACCGTGGCATTATGGAAATTAAAAATGGGACTTAGAAATAACAACGACATCGATGTGTCAAAATCTACATTATGGAGAGCTGGGGAGGGGGGCATGCTTCAAATTTAGAAAATAAGCCGGTGGAAGAAACATCTGTGAGAAACCGCATCTAGTGATGAGAAGCAGATATTTGCGTAAAGTTAGAGAAATGCATCGATAAAGCTATGACATTATGTTTCAGTTTGGAATATCTTCATTGCACTCCGGACATGTCCATAGGTGCTCCGATCTCCTTCGCAATATCTCCATCAGCGTCCAGCGACTGACCGTACCAGTTCTATTTTGATTGATGAGCCTACTCGTATACCTGTTGTACCGTTCTTTTCTTGCCACACCAATCTTCAAACCCAGTTCTCGCAGTCTAGTAGTTGACGTGGATTGGTTTAGATGAAGGTCTTCTGCGGCCACGCTCTATGAGGGCGTTCACGGTGTCAGCTCTGTCCATTGGCTGGTCGTCTGATATAGCGGCAGAGCCAGCCAGCCTGTCTGCTCTCTCATTGCCAACGACACCCATGTGCCCCGGAACAAAGACAAGTGTAATTCTGCAAATTGTTGACGCCTGCAGTGATTCAGTCCATTACCTGCGCACCGAACCGGCCTCCACCTTTCGGATCATACTCAATGAGTCACTCAAAATGCACGCATGAGTGTAGTTTTGTGACTCTAGCCAGAGTAGCGCATTGGTCACCGCCAGTACCTCCATTGTCATGCTGCTTGTTGTATTATGTATTTAGACGAAACATGGATTAATGATTCACCACACCAATGAGAAAGAATGGCAGTCATCAGATGGAACGATTAAGAAATTAGTAGGTCTACCAAGTGGCAAAGGGCAGCGTTTTATAATTGCACATGCAGGCAGTAGACAAAATGGGCTGTTGAAGAATGCTCAACTCCTATTTGTTTCGAAATCGGCCGATAATCGGTACTGCCATACAGAAAAGAACTGTCATATATTTAGAGAGTGGATTGAGAAACTAAACTTCCGACATTAGATATGCTCTCTTGTCTGATAATGGACAATGCATCATACCACAACGTAGTGGCACGAGAAGACAAAGTCCGACGTTGTCTAGTAAAAAATATGCAATACAGATGTTTGCATGAGATTGTCATCAATGTACACAGCTGGTCCTTTTCAAGACCCCCACAATCATAATGACCTCTTAACATGACAACTGTATCGAAATGAAGGTACAAGTTGAAGTAAAGCCATTTCTTTTGTATGAATTCCACTCTCGCGAAAAATGTGGATACATCTATGACTTATCATAAGTTGCAAATTTGTTATATTGCTGTAAATTCTATTTTGTGCTACCAAAATAATTATTAGGAAGTCACAGATCAAAGAAAATCGCCGCTTCAGTAAAACGGCTGTACCTACATAAATTTAAATTATATATTCGTAATGTCATTGGAAATCGAACACCACATGAAAAATTACGTTGTATTTCATGCAAGGTTTATTGAGATATTAGAAGATTGTGGGCACGAGATTGACGCGTTGAACAAAGCGTCGCACTATACTCTCCAAACCGACTCCTTACATTCATCAATCGTCTGTAATAATTAATGTATTATTTTTACAAATTAAACCAAAATACTGCATGTAAATAATAATTATAATAACAATTATATACTCTTAATGGAGAATGTTGTACATGTTTGTGATAATTTAAAACGAGAAGTAAAAATATAATTAATGAGCATTTAATATGCTCGTATGCTTCAAGTTTACATGCTCAATATTAATCTATTACTTTATTGTGTACTTAATTAATTTATTACATCAATGTGTTCTGCAGAATAAATTAATTTTTGAGACAAGATGTATGGTAAACTGTCGAGATAATAATTATTTGGAATACAATGAGGAATCCAATCCAATCCTAAATTTTTATCTTTAGTGGCGGCATAACCTCAAACTCATAGGTAAACTTATAAGGCATGCTGGGTAGTAATGTGCGTTTCAGTTACTTATAAATATGAGTCTTTTTGTTACTATTCTTTCAAATACTCGTTACTTAATCGCTACTGAATGATTGTCGGATCATTAGCATGTAACCGACCGACTTCTATGAGCATAATGGATGTTAAACCAGTAATGCAATTCATAAAAGAACAACAGATTAAATGGTTTGGACACCTGACAATAATGCCCTGGTATTGCCTACCACATACAGCCACTGTCTGTCTTCTATATGATCAGATTGTATCTGGGCCAGAGTTCTTCCTTCTGTCTGGTTTCTCATCTGTCTGGTTCTCTTCTGGTCTTTTTTTTAATTCTGTGCTCGATGAGGATATATATATCGTATCCCCTTGCCCACGCATCTACTTTGATACTCAAGTGAATATATCGTATCCCCTTGCCCACGCATCTACTTTGATACTCAAGTGAAAAGCTTCAATGAATTCTTTTAAGATGGTGAGTTTGCGTCAGCCAGTCTAGACTACAGTCTCCCAAAAGCTAAAATTGACCTCAATTTGACAGTTATTTGTCTATGAATTAGATCAAACGACAATGCCGCATCGCAACAATATTTCTGCTCAACTGGCAACATCCGTCATTTCTTGGAAGCCATGTTACGCTTATGTTACTTTCTGATGGAGGAGGTGGGAGAACTGGCCTAACAATAACTCTATCACATGAGGCCTAGGAAGCTACCTTAGTAAATAAAAGCATCGAAGAAATAGGATGTGCTGGCCTATTTGAAGGCACAAAGTACAATCGCTCTAAGACTCAGATCACATACAAATCGCAAAGAGTGGTTAAAAAGTGGTCGATATGGAGTGTTGGAAGAAGAAGATGAGAAAGTACGAGATAAGCAGACTTATAACTGTTACCATCAATCAGCCCAATTTGAAAGATAACATTCAATGAGATATTAACTGTTACAATCAATCAGCCCAGTTTGAAAGATAACATTCAATGAGATATTAACTGTTACAATCAATCAGCCAAGTTTGAAAGATAACATTCAATGAGATATTAACTGTTACAATCAATCAGCCCAGTTTGAAAGATAACATTCAATGAGATATTAACTGTTACAATCAATCAGCCCAGTTTGAAAGATAACATTCAATGAGATATTAACTGTTACAATCAATCAGCCAAGTTTGAAAGATAACATTCAATGAGATATTAACTGTTACCATCAATCAGCCCAGTTTGAAAGATAACATTCAATGAGATATTAACTGTTACAATCAATCAGCCCAGTTTGAAAGATAACATTCAATGAGATATTAACTGTTACAATCAATCAGCCCAGTTTGAAAGATAACATTCAATGAGATATTAACTGTTACAATCAATCAGCCCAGTTTGAAAGATAACATTCAATGAGATATTAACTGTTACAATCAATCAGCCCAGTTTGAAAGATAACATTCAATGAGATATTAACTGTTACAATCAATCAGCCCAGTTTGAAAGATAACATTCAATGAGATATTAACTGTTACAATCAATCAGCCCAGTTTGAAAGATAACATTCAATGAGATATTAACTGTTACAATCAATCAGCCAAGTTTGAAAGATAACATTCAATGAGATATTAACTGTTACCATCAATCAGCCCAGTTTGAAAGATAACATTCAATGAGATATTAACTGTTACAATCAATCAGCCCAGTTTGAAAGATAACATTCAATGAGATATTAACTGTTACAATCAATCAGCCCAGTTTGAAAGATAACATTCAATGAGATATTAACTGTTACAATCAATCAGCCCAGTTTGAAAGATAACATTCAATGAGATATTAACTGTTACAATCAATCAGCCCAGTTTGAAAGATAACATTCAATGAGATATTAACTGTTACAATCAATCAGCCCAGTTTGAAAGATAACATTCAATGAGATATTAACTGTTACCATCAATCAGCCCAGTTTGAAAGATAACATTCAATGAAATATTAACTGTTATCATCAATCGGCCAAGTTTGAAAGATAACATTCAATGAGATATTAACTGTTACAATCAATCAGCCCAGTTTGAAAGATAACATTCAATGAGATATTAACTGTTACAATCAATCAGCCCAGTTTGAAAGATAACATTCAATGAGATATTAACTGTTACAATCAATCAGCCCAGTTTGAAAGATAACATTCAATGAGATATTAACTGTTACAATCAATCAGCCCAGTTTGAAAGATAACATTCAATGAGATATTAACTGTTACCATCAATCAGCCCAGTTTGAAAGATAACATTCAATGAAATATTAACTGTTACAATCAATCAGCCCAGTTTGAAAGATAACATTCAATGAGATATTAACTGTTACAATCAATCAGCCCAGTTTGAAAGATAACATTCAATGAGATATTAACTGTTACAATCAATCAGCCCAGTTTGAAAGATAACATTCAATGAGATATTAACTGTTACAATCAATCAGCCCAGTTTGAAAGATAACATTCAATGAGATATTAACTGTTACAATCAATCAGCCCAGTTTGAAAGATAACATTCAATGAGATATTAACTGTTACCATCAATCAGCCCAGTTTGAAAGATAACATTCAATGGAATATTAACTGTTATCATCAATCAACCAAGTTTGAAAGATAACATTCAATGAGATATTAACTGTTACAATCAATCAGCCCAGTTTGAAAGATAACATTCAATGAGATATTAACTGTTACAATCAATCAGCCCAGTTTGAAAGATAACATTCAATGAGATATTAACTGTTACAATCAATCAGCCCAGTTTGAAAGATAACATTCAATGAAATATTAACTGTTACCATCAATCAGCCCAGTTTGAAAGATAACATTCAATGAAATATTAACTATCATAACCAAATAAGCATTATAGCAAGAGTGATGAAGTTAGAAAATAATCATACAAACCAGTTATTCTGTAACTCGCCCGTGTGGTGCCGGAGCTCACAAGGGGAGCAAAGAATAGTACCACAGCAACTTACAAGGCATGTCGTAAGAGGCGACTAATATAGGAACTAGGGATGCTGCCCTAGTAAATAAAAAGCAGTGCAGAAATCGGATGTGCTGGCCTACTTGTAGGCGCATAACTGGCACAACATACAATTGTTTGTAGGCTGAGATTACATACAAATCACACAGAGTGGTTAACAAGTGGTCGATGTGGAGCGTTGGAAGAAGAAGAAGAAGATTCTGCAACAATAATGACATTTTCTATGGATTCTATTTTAATTCTATTTCGAAGACAATGGTCGGAGTCTCTGAGGATGTCAGAAGAAAATCTCTTTCTTTGTTTGTGCTAGATCACGCAGGTCTGGAGATGAATGAACAATCTGATAGGTTTGAGGACATTTCCGTGAATACGGACAACAATGAAAGGCTGATATTTGAATATTTTTGGGTCATAGAAAAAGAAAAAAAGAATGATGTCATAAAAAAAACAACAAAATGATGTCAAAGAAGAACAACAAGAATGAGTCGTGAGAAGAAAAACAAGGATTTTAAAAAAGAAAAAACAAGAATGATTATAGAGAAGAACAAAAAGAATGATGTCATGAAAGAACAAACAAGAATGTATAGAAAGAACAAAAAAGAATGATGTCATAAAAAGAAAAAAAAGAATATTAAAAAAGAACAAACAAAAATATCATAGAAAGAACAAAAAGAATATGAGAAAAAAAAAACAAGAATGATGTCAAAAGAAGAAAAACAAGAATGATGTAAAGAAAAAGAAAAAAAGAATATGTTGAAAGAAAAAACAAGAATGATGTCATAGAAAGAACAAAAAGAAATGTAGAGAAGAAAAAACAAGAATGTTCAAACAAAAAAAACAAGAATGTTAAAGGGGGAAGAACAAACAAGAAGATAATAGAGAAGAAAAAAAGAATGATGTCAAAAAAAAACAAAAAAATTATTATGAGAAGAAAAACAATAATGTTTCATGAGAAGAAAAACAAGAATGTTTCATAGAAAGAAAAAAAGAATTGTAAGAGAAGAACAAAAAAATTAAAAGAGAAGAACAAACAAGAATGTTTCATGAAAGAAAAAAAAGAATGATTATAGAAAGAAAAAAAGAATGATGTCATAAAAAGAACAAACAAGAATGATGTATGAGAAGAAAAAACAAGTGATGTCTGGAAGAAAAAACAAGTGGTCATGAAAGAACAAACAAGTTATGTCAAGAAAGAAAAACAAGAATGATTTAGAGAAGAAAAAAAAGAAGGTGCAGAAAGAACAAAAAAGAATGATTAAAAAAGAACAAAAAGAATATTCGTGGGGGGGGAAAAAAAGTTATGTAAGAGAAAAACAAAAAAAAGATTTGAGAAAAACAAAAAGAAGTTCATAGAGAAGAAAAACAAGAATTATTTGGAGAAGAAAAAAACAAAAAGATGTCATAAAAAGAACAACAAAAATGTTAAGGAAGAAAAACAAAAAGATGTATGAGAAGAAAAAAAAAAGAGTATGAGAAGAAAAACAAAAAGAGTCATAGAAAGAACAAAAAAAGGTGATTTTAAGAGAAGAACAGAAAAGAATTATGTCAAGAGAAGAAAAAACAAGAATGATGTCAAGAGAAGAACAAAAAGAATGATGTCGTGAGAAGAAAACAAGAATGATGTCATAAAAAGAAAAAAAAATGATGTCAAGAAGAAAAACAAAAGATGTTTAGAGAAGAACAAAAAAATGATTTAAAAAAGAAAAAAAAATTATTAAGAGAAAAACAAACAATAATGATGTCATAAGAAGAAAAAAAAGAATGTTTCAAGAAAAACAAAAAAATGATGTTGAGAAGAACAAACAAAATTTTTTAAATGAGAAAGAACAAACAAGAATGATGTCATGAGAAGAAAAAAACGAAATGCAGAAGAAAAAAAACAAAAATATTATAAACAAGAAAAAAAGAAGTGTGAGAAGCAAAAAGAATGATGTCAGAGAAGAAAAAAAGAATGATGTCATAGAAGAAAAAACAAGAATTTGTAAAGAGAAAAAAAGAATGAGTTCCAAAAGAAAAAAAAAGAATGAGTTAGAGAAGAAAAAAAAATGAGTCATAAAAAGAAAAAAAAGGGGTTTTTTAAAAAAAGAAAAAAAAATTAGTTGAAAAGAAAAACAAGAATTTTGGATAAAAAAAGAACAAAAAAAATTACCCAAGAGAAAACAAAAAATTTGATGTCATAGAAAAAACAAAAAAGAATGATGTCATGAGAAGAAAAAAAGAATGATGTATAGAAGAAAACAAAATTGTTAGAGAAGAAAAAAGAATGATGTAAGAGAAGAACAAACAAGAATGTTTCTAGGAAGAAAAACAAAAAGATGTCAAAAAAAGGCAAAAAGAAATGTGAGAAGAAAAACAAGTTTATGTCGAGAAGAAAAAAACAAGAATGATGTCGGAAGAAACAAAAAGAAGATGTTTGAGAAAAAAAACAAGTTATGTGAAAAAAAAACAAGAATGATGCAAAAAAAGAAAAAAAGAATTTGGAGAGAAGAACAAACAAGAATGATGTCATAGAAAGAAAAAAGAATGATGTCAAGAGAAGAAAAAAGAATTTTAAAAGAGAAGAAAAACAAGAATGATGTCATGGGGGAAAGAAAAATTTTTGAGAAGAAAAAAAAAGAAATGTCATGAAGAAAAAAAAGAATGATGTTTGGGAAGAAAAACAAAAAATGTGTCATAAGAAAACAAAAAAGAAATATTCGAGAAGAAAAAAAAGTTTTATGCCCCAAGGAAGAAAAAACAAGGAGTCAAGAGAAAAACAAACAAGAAAGTTATAAAAAGCAAAAAAGTTATGTCGGAAGAAAAAAAGAAATGATAAAAAGAAAAAAAGAAGATGCCAAGAGGATAAACAAGAATGATGCTAGAGAAGAAAAAAAGAAGATTGTAAGAAGAAAAAAAAGAATGATTATAGAAAAACAAAAAAATGATTCAAAAACAAGAACAAAAAAATGATGTCATAGAAAGAAAAACAAGAATGAAAAGAGAAGAACAAACAAGAATGATGTTAAGAAAACAAAAAAGAAATTCGTAAAGAATAACAAACATGGATTTAAAAAAAATTAAAAACTAAAAAGTATGAAGGGAAATAATGAAAAAAAAAATCAGAATACTAAAAGCATATTCCCTACGAAGGGGTGTGAAGGCATTTAAAAAGGAAGGGGAAAAACATATAGGGTTTTTTAAATATCAAAGGTCCCCATATTTTGGAAGAAAGAAACAAATAAAAGATCCCCCCAGAAAAACTCAAAAAAAAGAAAACTTAATGTTAAAAATAAGAATGAGTTTTTTTGGAAAAAAAAAGCAGAAGAGCGGGAGAAACCATTAAGGGAAATTTGGGCAAAGAGAAGAGGAAGCCCAGGGAAAAGGATGGATTCGGATGAATGATGGTTTGAAATGAGGGCTGCAGGGGCGGCATTGGCTATGAGAAAAATTCCGGAGGACTTTTTAAAGCCCCCGGGATTTTTTTGATGATTAAGGTGTAAAAGGCGTCCGGTTTTAAAAAGAACCCAAATCTAAACCCTAAAGAAGTTGGAAGTTTAAAAAAATGGGCTATAACCGACAAGAGCTTTGGGGAAAAACCCCAAAGAAAATCAACACAGAACTAGTGTCGTGTTGACAAACGCGAGGGACATACTGAATCGTGTTGAAAAACCCGGAGGACAATTGAGATCACTATTTGAAAACGCGAGGACATCTGGATCGTATTGAAAAAACCGAGGGACATATTGAGATCACTAGTTGACAAACGAAAACATCAGACGCGTTGAAAAACCCAGGGGGACAAGAAAAGATATGACCCAAATGGCCCATTTTTCAATGATCGAGGGCGCCTTTTTGCCTTCGGCTCAATGCTGAGGGTATCTGAGTGTTTGTGTTGTTGTTTGATCCAAATCCTGTCGATTCTAGCAATGCAGAGCCTGTCTGTGTAAATGTACCATTTATCTGACAAAAGCATGGGTCTTTGACATAAACCAACCGGGGAACAAAAAGTTGGGTGAATGAACAAAAATGATGGTGCGTAGACTATGGGGGTATTTGGAATTCGCAGGATTAAAGTAGTATGATTGGTTTATTGAAAAAAATTCGCTGATATCTCCCAAAAGGGGATTGAAAAACCGGAGGTTTGGGTGTGCCGTAGGCCCCCCAGGTTCCATGGCCCATCTGTTCAACCAAATTTCGATTTGTTGTTTTTAAATTTTCATCCTGGTGAGTTCGCTGTGAGGATTGTTCAATAACTTTTCTTTTCCCTGCCGAAAATAGACTAATTTATGTGATGTTCAGGTGATAACGCCCACAAACTGCAAAACAAACTTCATGTGTTTCCTCCTTTTTCCCAAAGCTCCCCAACGACCACTTGTTGACTCTGGGGTTTACTAGGATCCAAACTAAAACGATTGTACGTTGGCCCGTTTGCCCCAAGAGGTCAGACATCCGATTTCTGGGGCCTTTTTTTTCTAACCCAGCTTCCAGGTCTACATAAAAGTCTTTTTCGACATGCCCAGGTCGGTGGTGCTATTCGCTTTACCGGCCCCGGCACCCCATGGGGCATGGGGGCCCGGGGCCCCGGGGGGCGCAAAAATGACTGCCAAAAAACAACAAAGTTTAGATAAGTCTGCTATTCAACAGTTTTTTAGGTTACCTTTTTACTCACATAGTTGGAAAATTTCCCTTGTATTTCGATCTATAACGTTGTTTGGGGCATCTTCCCCCCCTCCATTTTCACTGATTTTTTGCCCATGTGTTACCCCACCGCGAGATCATGTGGGTATTCTTCATCAATAAACTGGGGGAATGTCCGTTGTAGTGTCGCCCCATCCTTGTCAGTAGTCCCCAATTTTTCTGGGTATACTTTGGGTTCAGTTTCCCAAGGGGTTTGTTCTACAGACTAGGAAAACCAACTTTTTTAGGGCTGGGTTGTCATTCAGCTTTTGGGTTTATGAATAAAAATGCCTTTTCAGCCCCCCCATTCTGATTTTTAAAACTGTTTTCCCTTGGGTTTGGGAAAACCATAAAATTTTCTTTGCTATTACTTTGTTTCGTGTTCCCATCTTTATTCTCCGACTCTTTCCATCTCCTATTGGTTTGATTTATTTTCCCGTGGGGGAAACCGAAATTTTTTTTTTGCCTTTTTTCCAGTTCTCCTAAGGGGATTTTATGCTGACCCAGCAGCTGACCCCTATTCCAGGGGTTGTCGTATGCCCTGCGTAAAAAATTTTATGGGCCCCGGGGTTCCCCCTTATTTTCAGAAAGGGAACTTCCTTTTGGGTTTTGCGCTTTGTGACTGTTTCCCTTCAAATTATAGGGCTACTTGAAAAGGGAGTCGAAGAAACAAAACAAAAAATGACGGTTAAGGGCAAGAAATCAAACTTGGAAGGAATTCCCTTTACCAAAAATTAAAAGGGTTACCAAGGCGAACAGGTTTCTGGAAATTCTACAAACATCAAGGGAAAGGGAAGGCTGAGGGGATTAAAAATAAAATCTAAAAAACTTGTGTTAAGAAGTCATCATCACCCCCGAACAGGTCCCTAGGGGCTCAAGATTTCATCCTAAAAACCCCCAGCGTAAATGACAAACCTCCATTCTGTTTATATTCAAAAATTTTCTACCACACAAGGTTCAGTCGGGAACCCCATTTAGTTCATCCCACCCCGATGGGGCTCAAATTTTCGTAAAAAAAAGTTGGATCTGTTTTTCAGGCAATGATGTCTGACTTTTATTCTAATCCCCCATGACCGGATAAAATTTTATATGGATTTTTATGTAAAAGTTTAGATTCATTGTATGGCCAACTAATTTTTTGACATGTTCTTTAGTACATAGAATGCATGCATTTTTAATATGTTATACCATTTCCCCTCCTTTTTTTTATTTTTTCATTGTAAAGGCATTGTTCTTCCAAAAACACCCCATTCCATTGGGGTTTTTCCTTTAGCTTTTTTTTTGTTCCCAACATTTTTCCCAAACACAGAGCGTTCTTTTTTTTGATGACTGTAATTTTGGGGTTTGATGGGAAAAAACAATAACCACCAAAAAAAAGAAAAAACAGGATAGGTACTAACCCAAAAAAAGAGAGGATATACAATATGAAAACCCAAAAAAAATAAACACGGATATAACAAACAAAGGGGTCTCATCTACGGGAAAACAAATTAAAGCTCCTCCCCATAAAGGGAAGGGAAAAAATTTCCCTCATTTACCGGGGAAAAAAAAGACTGTCGTTTCCGGATCCGGAAATAAAGGTATTCGAAGGGGAGCAAAAACTTTTTCGGGGCAGAATGCTGGGCCCGGGGGTTGTGATGGCGTCCCAGGAAAAAAATGTTTAACGACTTTTAAATTTGAACGGAAACGTCTTTTTTTTGTATATTCGTTTACAAACGAATTCATATTTTATATTATTGAAAAAATTTTGAATGGGCAAAAAAGAATGTACACACCTTTTTAAAATACAGTTTCGATCAAACAACCCTTTTAACTATTTACAACCTTTTTCATTATTTGTTTGGGGGCCCCTATTTACGCGCCAAAAAGAAGTAATTTTGATCTCAATTTCCGGGGAATTTGGATTAGCCCGTAACTAAGAATGGTAGAAGATGCGAGTCGTTAAAAAAATATAGACATAAAATATAAACGGGTGAATATTGTTGACTGTGCGATGGTATTTTCGAATATTCCGTGAGGGAAACGATTCCAATCATATATCCACATTTAAAATTAAAATAGGAAAAAGATTTGGGAAGATGTCTTTACAATTTTTTATTTTACATTGATAAATTGGTGAAAGTAGAAAAATTTACAAGAAAACTGAATTTTTAAGGGTTTTATCCTTTATAAATTATTAAAAAAAAATTAATAGAAAATGATTTTTTGGGTTTTGATTTCAAAATAAAAATAAATTCAAATATAACTAAGAAATTTTTAAAAAAAACTTTTTACATAAAAGTACTATACTATATGTTTAGTATTTTCTTTTTCTGCATTTTACTAGATTGGGGTTTCGGGTTTCTAAAAAGGACCGCTCTCAGATTATTTAACCAAACCCCTACTGTCAGTTTGTCTTTGGCGCTGTGTGGTGGGACCTCTTTCTTATCGTCTGCCCCTGAGGGCGTTCAAAAGGGTATAATTTCCTGATTTCGCTTCCCGTTTGGCCCAACTTCCATAATTTTTGGGCCCCCCTCATGATGGTCGACATTTTTTAGAGGGCTAAATCTCCGAAGGGCCCGAGAACTTTCATTTCATTGTAGCGTTGAAATTTATGCCCCACGGCTTACCGCTAAAAATTTTTTTAAGAGATTCCCGCGGACACATGCATCCGTTTAGCCAAAACTCCTTTTTCCCCAACATGCGTGGAGGAGTGGTTCTATTCTTTAACCCCAATTTTGGGGCCCCCAAAACCCCCGGGCAATATGCTTTAGTATAGTTCTAGAATAATAGTAATAATACAAAAAGAATATACACTTTTCTTTGCTCTTTTCAACACACTTTTTTTCTTCAATGACCAGCCTTTGGGTTTTCCCCTTAAATGCTTTTAGTGGATCTATTTTTTGTAAGTTTTTTTTTTTCCTATAATTGTTCCATTTTTCGGCCTTGGGGGAAGGAGGCTTTTATTCATCTGTGCTTGAATTTTAAAAGGTGGGGTGGCGGTCAATGATTGGGAATTGCACTCTGGGGGTGTGTTGTGGGTGGGTTTGTTCGGAATTAATGTTTGTGTTGGGGTTAGTCTAAAAATTGCCTGATCTCTTCTTTAAAAGTGGTTTATGTTTAAAGGGTTTGGGGTGGATTCTATCACCTCTCTTCTGTTTTATCCATCTTTCAAAATTCTTTATTTGTTGTCATTTGGATTTGCTTTTGTGTATGTAGAGTTGTTTTTGTTTTGGGTTTTTCTTGGACCCCTTTGGTAGCCTATCTGCTTTACTTTCCAGGGGGTTTGAATGGGGATCCACTGCATGGTTTTTATGTCATGATGAATGTCTGTCAAACCCAAAAGGGTA